>PVIY010004686.1:0-100496 GCA_004026745.1 Myrmecophaga tridactyla | reverse complement strand
CAAGCAACTAACAGATGTCCCAGTTAATTTGCAATCGTGGTTTACCCTCCACCTTGAGGGAGTGGTACTTCCTGGAATGTTGCATGCAGAAGTAGATAAAGGAAGCGGTAATGACCCATTAGATAAGGGTGTGACCTGAGTGCTGTGACCCGTTGGATAAGGGAAGCTCTGGGGATAAAAAGGGGGCAAGAAAGCCTAATGGGGGATCAATAAAAACTCACTCCCAAAAAGCAGGGAGCCCTGAGTGATGGAACCATACTTGTCTCCTGAGTGCTGATTTCTTAACCTCGACGCCCCTCTCCCGACTCGGCTTCAAGAGCCAGACGCGGCACATTTGCACTTGTACCATCTCATTGGATCCTTTGAGAACAGTTTCTATTTTATAATCAAAGAAACTAAAATTCAGAAACACTGGGTCACTTGCCCAAGATCACCCAGCAAAAAAGGGTTAGAACTGAGATAACCCATGTCATCTGATTCCAATGTTAATGTTCATGTTATAACACCCCACTACCTTTCAATTTATCATACAATAGTTATTTTAAAACATCTAAATTGTTTTCAATTTACTTCTAGAAATCTAATCTCCCATATTGTTCAAACATTTTTTAAAGGTACTAAGAGAGTGTGACCCAGAAAAGGGTCTTTAAGAAATATCATCCTATATATATTTTATAAAGTGAGAAGCCATGCTTTATTTATCTTCTCTCATTAAAACATTTTCCATTTCCATCCATCCTTGATTGCATAACCAGAGTCATTCTTTCAAATAGATAAAGTAAGCTATGTGTATGATGATCCCCCAGCCCTCAGAATAACTTCACCTTTACCTATTATTTCATCATTTGACATATAGTCTTCTGTAAATGCAGCCAACATAAGGAATGAGTCAGATGTATAACTATTATCAACTAACACTTAGGAGGGGGGATAGTAGATATCAGCTAGCAAACCTGATGAGATCTCAAGTGCAAACAGAAATAGGAATTCAGATTTTACTCACTTTGTTTTTTGTATGTTTGTGGATGGGGAAAGGGTTCAAAGCGTTATTTTGAGGTTGGAAGAAGGAAAAAAAAGATAACCTTGAGGTACAGAAATGGAATATTCAGTACAAACACCCCCCAATTACTTCATGATTTGTGTGGAATCTAGCTGTTCTAAATTGAGTTCCTTTTACAGAGCATTGCTGCTATTAGGTAACCATGAGAAATCTTGAGCCTGCTTGCTACTGACCTACACACTACAAAATGCATTAATTTGATTTCCTTAGCTCTCTTTTTGACCCCTGGCTTTCTGTGCAAAGCTTGAAGACTTATGGCCAAATGTGGCATTACGTATGTTAGGGAAACCATTTCACTTATAATTGGTCAATGTACTTCTGATAAAAGAAACTGCTCAGGGCAGTTAATGTTCCTATCCTTTGCTTTAAAAAAAGAGAAGAATCTCATGTCTTTCCATATACCCTTCAAGTTACCTATCGCACATGGCAATTTCAGCTATTCTGGAGTTTGGAATATTGCACAAATACAAAGTTTTTCTCCTTGTGCAAAGTTTTTCTCCTTTTCTACAACTGGCATGACAAATGATGAAACGTTCAGCATGAATTTGCCACTGGGACTTCCATCTGTCTTTATGATTGGCAGGCCCTGCTATCTTCCCAGTCCTCAATAGAAATGCAACTTTCATCCACATTTCAAACTGAGGTGAAAGTATAAAAGTTAAACATTTTCATTTTTTTCTAGATGCTGGTCACTCTCTATGAGAGGGGAGTGAGGAGCAAAATGTCCTTCCACTGCCTCTTCTTCAAAATGATTTCTTGGGAGAGCCATAAGGAAAGAATAACTTATTAGCATATCATAACTCACATAATTTACAGCTCTCCCTACTTATTCAGCATTGAAATGGAGTTCTCATGTAACTTGAATAAACAGTACAAAAGAGTTTTCTAATTGCATCAGCTACAATAAAAAAAGTATATGTAAAGAAAACAATTTCTGAACTTCCACCAGAATTTGGAGGATTCAATTATTGAAAAGTAAGAATTCAGTAAGAACATAGGTATCTAATTATCTATCTATTTATCTGTTGAGATAGATAAACAGACAGACAGACAGAAAGATAGATAGATAATGCTATAGCTCATTCAGGGGCAAAATGGACTAAAGTAAAAATACTTTATAAAAAAAACAATTACAAAAAAATTGCAGTCCAATCTATTTCTAAGTTAAAAAAAAAAACAGTCCTTGCCTGATCTGAAAGTGGCTACAACAATATGTGCATGAATTTGTGTGCTTTGTGGTATGTGCATGTGTATGTGGCAGGGGTGTGCAATAGGTTTTCATCTATGGAATGTGACTTTACAATGAGCAATCAGATCTTGCTGGGTAGCTAAACAAATCAATCTGTCTAAATTATTTTTTACAAGAACTTTATCAACATTCCACTATCTTGAAACTATCATAAAAACATGTACCAAAAAAATAAAATTAATCCCCAGTGGACTGTAAAATTGGCTGTTAATAATACTCATCTGAACCTAACACTTCAAGTGTTACCAATCTGTCAAATAAAGGGAAGAGACAGCGAGGTGGGGAAGCATGGACAGGCTGGAAACAAGGAGGGCACTTTCAGCTTCAACAGGTACAAATTGCAGATGGGAGTGATAGCAAAATAAATTATTTCCTGCCCTCCTATAATTTTTCACAATCTATGTGGCAGAGATTTCACTGCTGACACCTTCAACATATTCTTAGCATCTATCATCATTTAGTGTGACCTAGTGAATAAAGCAGTCCTCTTCTCCAAATAACCAAAAGCCAGATTCTGCATAATGCAAAATGCCTTCTGCTTTCCCAAGTGTACAATGGAATTAGAAAAATGGAATTGATCCAAATTCTGCACTTATATAACAAAGTGGTTATACAGAAAGCAAGTGTTTATGAAATCTTTTCTTATTTTCAAACTTCTGGCTCAACTTACACCCAAACAAATTCTAAACTGTTCTACCAGGAAAACATTTTACAAATGATATTTCTCCCTCAACTTCCCCAAACACACACAAACACACCCACATACATCTTTCTCCTTTGCTCTGGAACCCTCCTTTCCTCAACAAAAGAGGCATTCTAACCAATTTGTTATTGTTATTTTATTTGAAGTAGTGACAAGAAGTGTGTGCCAGTTGAAAGGATGTATGTTTTATCCCAATCCCATTTTGTAAAGGCAGCCATTTCTTCTAATCCCTATTCAGTACTGTATATTTGAAACTGTAATCAGATCATCTCCCTGGAGATATAACCCAATCAAGAGTGGTTGTTTATCTGGATTAGGTGGAGAAGTGTCTCCACCCATTCAGGTGGGTCTTGATTAGTTTACTGGAATCCTATAAAAGAGGAGACATTTTGGAGAAAGGAGATTCTGAGAGAGCAGAGAATGACATAACCACTAGAAGCAAAGAGTTCACTAGCCAGTGACCTTTGGAGATGAAGAAGGAAAATGCCTTCCAAGGAGGTTCATGAAACAGGAAACCAGAAGAGAAAGCTAGCAGATGACACTGTGTTCACCATGTGCCCTTCCAGATGAGCAAGAAGCCCTGACCATGTTTGCCATGTCCCTTCTCACTTGAGAGAGAAACCCTGAACTTCATCAGCCTTCTTGAACCAAGGTATCTTTCCCTGATGCTTTAGATTGGACAATTCTATAGACTGGCTTTAATTGGGACACTTCCATGTCCAAAAAGTTGTTAACTAGCAACTTATTAAACTCCCCTTTTTAAAAGCTGCTCTGTTTCTGGTATATTGCATTCAGGCAGCTAACAAACTAGAACAGAATGCAAGGTCACTTTCTGAGGGGAAAAAATGTTAGAGTGAAAGTACAAACACTTGAGAGCAGCCTGAAGGCACAGAAGGGAATATCCTACAAAAATCTACGTGTTTTGAATCCTGCTTATTTATGAGTAGACCATTCTAAGTAATGCTACGCTTTGGAATTTAACAGAACCATGAAAACAGTGTGTCTCTATAAGACTCAAAATGAAAAATGTCCTTTCATAGTTTGTCCTTTGAAAGAGAATGTTGTATAACATAGCATAATTTTTCTAAAAACAAGATGAAAAATCAAATATAAAGAATAATACAACACAAAGTCAGTTAACTCTCCCAATCATGAAAAATTCTTGGACTAAAAGGTCACATACTGTTCTAGTTCCAAGGCCGAGAAAATGTCCCAATTAAAACAAGTCTATAGAAATGTCCAATCTAAAGTATCCAGGGAAAGATACCTTGGTTCAAGAAGGCCAATGAAGTTCAGGGTTTCTCTCTGAAGTGAGAAGGCACATGGTGAAAACAGTCAGGGTTTCTCTCTCATCTGGAAGGACACATGGTGAACACAGCATTATCTGTGAGCTTCTTCTCCTGGCTTCCTGTATCATGAAACTCCCTGGGAGACATTTTCCTTCTTCATCTCAAAGGTCACTGGCTGATGGACTCTGCTTCTTGTGGTTATGTCATTCTGCTCTGCTCTCTGAATCTCTCATTCTCCAAAATGTTTCCTCTTTTATAGGACTTCAGAAACTAATCAAGACCCACCCAAATGGGTTGAGACATTTTTGGCCATCTAATCCAGTTTAACAACCACTCTTGATTGGGTTACATCTCCAGGGAGATGATCTAATTAAAGATTTAAACATATAGTATTGAATAGGGATTATTCTGCCTTTACAAAATGGGATTTAGATTAAAACATGGCTTTTCTAGGGGACATACATCCTTTCAAACCAGCACACATACATCACTAAATTGTAGAGTTGGAGGAACCTTTAAGGAGCATTCAATATACTCCTCTTTTTTGTTGGTGAAGAAGAAATTGACAACAGGGATAAGGAACTTCTTTAAGATTAAATGTGAAAACATGTCCAAACCAAAAGAAGAACTCCAGCCTCCCATGCTCGGTTGTTTTGTCTCTAGCTGAGACTCTTGAAGCAGCTCAGCTGTTGAGTTTTAATCTGAGCTTCCTTAGGATGGTGCAAGTACAAATTGGAAACTTCACTATAAAACTAACACTGTGTTTTGCACAAATAATTATTCAAATAAATATGCTGCTAATGATAATAATTCCAGGCAACAAGGTTAATATAAAATCTTTAAGAAGAAAAGGATGCCCAAATATATGGTGGTGTACTACTATCCAAAAATGAAATGAATAGCCCATTGGCCATGACAACTGATCATTCTCTCAGTGACCTACAACTATCTCCCTCACTCTTGCTTCATTAGAAAGGCCTCCTAAAGCTTTGATATGCAACAAAATAAGATGGAAGCATTATTCACTCAGGTGTCCAGCACAAGGTAACCTTTTGAAGAAAAGGAATCTGAGAATAATTAAAATCAAAGCCTTATTTGCTTGCCATCACCTTAGCTGATTTAAACAAAAATGTATCATCTTGAACTGTCTGCTCCCAGGAAAGACTGGACACACCTAACTCTCACTATCAATTAGTCACATATGGGAGACTTAGACAAACAGTGACATCCCCTCTGCTGCATGATCAAGCAACCACATGTTGTCCCGCTGAAGACAGACTGTCACTTCTACTGCAGAAGCTGTCACATGATGGAAAAAGTTATCTTAGTATCTGACAGCCAGACAGCCTGTTTGGGGGAAGAGAACAGAGATCAAAATCCCTGCCTAGAGTTCAAATATTTTCTTGTGAGAATAATAATCCTTACAAAACTGTCAAAATTCTATATATATTTAAGGTTTTTTCTGTAAGTTGTGCCTGGGGCTAAAACAAGACCAATTTGTGAGAATGTTTTATTTCATTAACAAAGACTTACAGATTATGTCTGAATATCTAGTTCAACGATATTCATGAAGATGATAAGATGACTAAGGCAAGAGTAGAAAGCCTGCCTGGTGACCATTTCTACAGATATAATTAAGAATGATGGGGTTTGAATGAGCACATCCTGATCAAAGCTCAAACAAACAACACTTTATTTTAGCCACAGAAGGATAGGTACTTTGAGAAATATGAAAAGACATGAATGAAATGAGATCCACCAACTGAAGTAAGTTTTTTTTAATATTAAGATTCACTTGAGTTTATTTCTGTAACAGGTTAGGTCAACAACTAGAGAAATTGAAAGAAGCTAGAAAAACCTGTAAGAAAGGTGTCCTATGAGAACAAAAGGAAGAAGAGAAAAATGAATTCAAATTAAATAGAATCCACAGGATAAAAAGTTTTAGCACCTTTTGTTTTAACTTTCCCATTATTCCCTTTCTTATACATTTCACATTCATTAACTTGTGGTTAAGAGGGGAAGTGGATATTTATCTCAAATTTAATAATATTGTTGATTACATATATAGTATGAGCTAGGCTTGGTAATTTTAAAGTTCATAGAAAAGATGTAAAACAGAAGTCAATCTCATCACAGCAAATAGTTTTCAGATAAGAGCTTAAAAACATAAAATATCCTAAATAGAATCTGAATGCCTACTTTTGTTGTTTGGTTTGCTTTCACTGTGATTTAATTACAAGGTTTTAATCTGGGCAACAGTTTTTGAACATCTATAAATTCTAAAACTCTGTGCTGAGTGTTGGGAGTAAGTCTGGAGAATGGATTACAAAGGAATAAGCTGGGATCCATTCCCAACTGGATCAAAGGAGTTGGTGGCTGAGAAAGAATGTACTTGGACAGGAGGGAAGCAAGGACATAAAGCAAGGGAAATGCAAGGTATGCACTGAATATAGAATTTGACAGTAGAGATATGATGTTTCTGAATTTCTTTCACATTTGGCTTGCACTGTTGTCAGCCTTGAAGCATCCCACTCCATCCTGAAAGCTGTAGAATTGACAGGTTCATTGGAAGTCCTGCTGCTGGGATAAGGTGGAAGAGATGCCTTTCCTGTCTCCAGGACAGATTGGTGTGGGGGGTGGTTTTATTGTTCCTCTTTATTTGCATCAGGCAGACAGAATTGGTGTTACCACAATCTGACATTTATTTATTTGCCTATTGTTTAATGGCTTTAAATACTGTTTCTATGGTAGTTTAACTCTTAAACATGATAAACTTCTTTGGCTATGATTAAAAGGCCTGAGAAGAAAATCAGTGTCCAATAGGGCAATGGCAGTACCCTAGAACTAGGAGAGGGTTGCCAAATTTAGAAAATAAAAATAGAGTGCCCAGTTATACAATAAACAATGAATAATTACTTAGTGTAAATATGTCCCATACAATATATGGTATATATTTATGTTAAAACATTATTTGCCATTTACCTAAAATTCAAATTTAACTGGTTGCCCTGTGTTTTATCAAACACCCTAGTTTAGGGCTTCAGAAAGTCAGAAACAGCAACATTCTACTTCTCATTCTCTGCATTTTTATATACAAAACATGAAAGAATTACATTACATTATATTCACCAATGTAATTAGGTTATAACATAGCATAATCCTAGAGTATCCAAAGCACAAAAAGAGATCTAGAAAATTAGATGAAGTTAAATATTTTCTGTTTCTAAACACTTTTCCCGACATAATTAAAAATGTGATTCTTGCATGAGTTCAAAACTTAACATTTTAAAAAGTAGCTTACCATAGGGCAGTGTAATGGTGGCTCAGAGGCAGAATTCTTGTCTGCCATGCTGGAGACCTAGGTTCAATTCCTGGAGACTTTCCATGCCAAAAAAAAAGTAGCTTACTAGTCTTTCAAACACACCTGTATGAGTTTGCTTTGAGAACCAAAATGTATTGAAATTTAAATAAAGAGATTCTTAAAACTATTGTTAAACTTGAGATAAACACACTCACACAATTACATTAAACAAATAATTCTACAGTACATTCAGCAAAGATGAATTAAAATTTCATTTAATACCACCATCCTAAAAGTAAGATCAAATCATTATTCTGGTCTTGCACCCCCAAAATCACCTTGGTGAAATAATGGAGATTAATAAATATGGATACTCTTGATATATCAAGATTGCTGAGGCCCCAAACAATATCTACCACTAATACCAAAATATGAAAACACCAAATAGAACCCCTGGTTATTTGAAAGAAGAAGAAAGGAAGTAAAAAAAAAATCTATGAAAAGAAGTACAAGAATATTTTTGCATAAAATGAAAATGTTCTGAAATAAAATCCCAAATCTTGTATCTACAACATGCCAGCACTGATAGATTCTTATTTTGGATACCATCTGTTCTCCAGGCAAGCAGCACCAACACTTGCCTGATTTACTACCTAAAACAAGACTGAGAAGGGATAAATGGTGATGTCTAGATCTCCAAATGTCAGGATTTCAAATGTTATTTCTCTATTTTGAAGGACAAATCACTGATGCAGAGAATAACAAAATTTCAAAAGCACTCTAATATGGTGTCCTGAAAGGAAATTAAAGTAAAACAGTAAATCCTTTCTTGAAATAAAAGCCTCTAGCACAGTACCCATCCTGAGATACTAAATGAAATCAGTAGATGCTCAAATAGAAAGTGGAAAAAAGAATTTTCCTCTAAAGTAGCTAGGTCCTAGACCATGGAGTATATGTCTTATAGGTGAAGCATAAGTTAGAGAGGTGGAGTTTTAGCCAAGATGTGGAACTTTTCTAGAATGAAGAATTATTTTCCAAATAGAAAGCACTATTTCTTAATTGTGTGACTTTAACCTCTACCAAGCTATTTAATCACCTTTGCCTCAGTTTCTTAAACTGCAAATAGGGACAAAGAAAGTTGTTTTGAGGATTAAATGAGTTGATACTTGTAAGGTTCTTAGAATGGTGCCTGGCACATAAAAGGCACTAAAAAATGTTTGCCATTTCAAGAAGTCTTGGGAATGAGGAATCAGAAGGGGCCAGGAGGCCTGGTTATTAATAATAAAATAAATAATCATCATATGGAATAACTTGGTATATCACTTTATTGGGTATTCATTTTTATTATCTCATTTAATCCATCTGACTGCTCTGTGAGACACATATAGTTGATCCCATTTTATCAATCAGAATGCTAAATGGCTAAACAGTAAAAAGGTCTTCCCAAGATCACATGGCCGATACATGTCACCTGCGAATAACAGTCAGCTGCAACAGTTTTGTTTTTGTTTTAACTTTTATTAAATTTTGAATGCAGTTTTAATTTGGTCACTTACTCAGCTTCCACACCTTGCTTGACTCATGCTTTTCTTCTCTCTATTCACATTGGGGCTATAGGAAACAGGCAGGATAAAGAAAAGGAAACAAAATATTAATTTAAACCTACCAAATTTTAGCATCTGACATTGGCAGAGTCACAAGGCCATAGCAGAACTGTTGGGGCTCTTTTCTAAATTAATTTAAGCAACAGAAATCGTTCCATCTTTTTCTCTGTCAATCATCTTTCCACCACAGCATAATTACAAGGTTTTCTCCTATGAATATAAGTTTTAAAATAATTTAAGCAACTGTATAAAGCTCAACTAAGAGTTTAAATGAAAATTTTGATAAATGCAAGTAATTTATGTTAATTTACAGAGCTCCCAATGATTATTGTTGGTTTTGGGTAAATAGTTTCTCTACTGCATCTTAAATAATCAGAGATGATGGTGGTTAAATGAAGCTGGTTAAAAGGTCATTTCAGTACAGAGACAAATAGTCTAGGTGAAGACTAAGAAAATTGTCAGCAAATTTCCAGGCAATCCAAATAATTCTATTATGGTAAATAAGTGAGTAAAAGTTCTGGCTAATTCTTATCCACTAAGAGCGAGGCAAGAAAATATTATCTGTTCACCTATAAATATTAATGAACTCCCAATATATGCCAGGCACTGCACTAAGAATTGAAGGTTCTGTGGGGAGAAATAAAGACCTGGCCCTACTTCTTGGGATTGTGTAATAATAGGGTTGGATCTAATTGGGAGAGTCAGAGAGAACATTTCTGTATAAGGGAGAAATGCTTGTGCTAAGCTATGAAGTAAAATTAACTATGTAAAAATCAGAGGGAAAAATATTCAAAGCAAAGTGACAAAAGGGATGGAAAATGGCTGGATCAGAAGGAACAAGTGGAAGCATAATGATGGATAAGGCTGGAGAGGTGAGCAGAGATAAGTGCACTTGTGATCCATTAAGTCACATTAATTTTTTTTTTAATTCCAAAAGAACTAGGGAGTTTTGCTCAAAAGCAGGGATAGGGGTGAGCTGGGATGACATTATCAGTCTTTGGAATGATTGTTTCAGCAATTGTGTGAATACAGTATAGAGATTATTGCAGTAAAGCATGGGGGAAAATGGTGATAGCCTAGAGTAAAATGGATGAAATGGAAGGAATAGGTTTTATACAGGAGGCAAAATTGGCAGAATTCAGTGGAAGACTGGATATGGACTGATTTCATGGCATACACCTGGTACTAAGAATGATGCCTGCAATATAATAACACTTAATAAATGTTTGTGAAATAAATATTGAATGAGTTATATGGGGATATGGAAAATGAGGTATCAAGGATGAGTCCAGTGATTCCAGATGTCATACCTTGGAGGAATGGTGATGCTATTCAGACACAGAATACCCAAGAAGAGGGTCAGATTTGGGGTAAGAGTTCACAGGTTCAGTTTAATCTAGTGGAAAATGAGGTGTCTTTAACTCACTTAACAAACAGTTCAGGATGGAGGATAACCTGGATCCAGGATGAGAGGTTTGGACTAAAGAAAGAAATTGTTAGTCATTTATTTATAGGTAGTGATTGAAGCCTGAGGCATAAAAGCTATTGCCTAGGGAGAGACTACAGCATGAAGATGAACAGATCCAAAACCAAACTTTGAAAAACTGTATCACCACAGAAAAAAGCAGTAGAGAATGAGACTGCACAGGAAAAACCACACAGCAACATATAGGCACAAATAGCAAAGGTATGTATCATGAAAAACAAGCCAAGAGACTGTTTAAAGAAGAAGGCAGTGACCAGTAATGTTGAATGCAATTCAGAAGTCATGTATGATAAGACCAAAAAGCATCCATTGGATTTTGCAATATGAAAATCATTAGTAAGTTTAGAAAGAGTTGTTTCATTAGAGCTATGGGAGCAGAAGCCAGATTAAATTGGATAATTGTGTGAGTGGTAAGTGAAGAAATTCATATGAACAAGTGGAGAAGAAAAATAGTAATGGTAGCTGTACGGGAATGAGGGAGAGGTCAACTGATTAGGATATAGGTGAAAGAGAAGCATTCAGTTAACAAGAAGGGGTTGATTATACAACACAAAGAATAAAGAATCAAATGCTTTTCCTTAGAAAACTCAAATTCTGAGTAATGTCAGTGTTAGAAATACATTTAGCAATAGAGTTTTTTTAAAGCAGATTTTGGACATCAAAATATGATGGTGGACAGAATGACCAAGAAAGCACAAATGGCCAAAACAAATCTCTCCTGTGAAAAACATGTATTAGATTATATATTTCATAATATCTGAAAGGAAACATCCTTCGAAGTTCTCTGAATTGTTTCATTAGAAAAAAATATAACTTAAACTTATAGACCATTTCCATATGTTTTCCATATGGGGAGAGTAAGAAACAGTGAGATTAATTCTTTAAAAAGTGCATCCATAGATAATATGTCCAATGTTCTAAATATAGAGAAATTCAATGGATTTTGAATTGGATATATAGAGCCATTGGATAAATTTATCTCATTATTATAGATGATCCTCAGTGTTTCCTTCTGTGCATATGAATCTATCCTCTAAATAAGTAATAGAAAAACTGAGACTAGTTGCTATTGAATTAATACAACTAGTGAGGCATATAAATCCAGTTGCCTTACAGTTTTTGTCAATAGTTGAAAAAATATGCTATCACCCACTACTCCCTGACACACACCCAGACACACACACACTCAGATCATAGTTGCCAATTGATGTACAAGACAAAGCTATTGGATGTACTCATATCCATACCATTAATGCTTGCCAAAATTTCAGGAAAGGATGATGTCATCTAGAAGGCAATATAAGACATCCCCAGGAAAGATGCCCCTCAGATACAACTGAATAAAAGAGAAAATCCCACTTGCTTGAAACTCTGGATGATGATAGAAACTGGAGAAAGATTCCACAAATGCTGAATCAAATTTAAACACATACATACAAAAAAAATAGAAAGGGAGGAGACTGGCACCCCAGATCTGCCAGCATGGACCCCTCCCTCACATTCAGTCCCATGCAACTTGAATCACACAGCAGAAGTACTCTGACCAGGGCATCACAACTGTCAGAGACCACAGAGCCATTCAACACAGCAACTTAAAGTCTCCTGCACATTCAGGCATAGGGACCTAAGTCCATATAAATCCAAGGAAGGCTCCTAGCAGTTAGTAAATGTATACATATAAAATAGCCCCCAGAAAACAAAAGAGACCCAAGGCAGAACCATTGGCAAGCAGTGCACACATCAACCCAGTCCCTAATTGCTGGTGTAACCTAACAAAATACTGGACATTTCTGAACATGGACCCATCTTCCTCACTGAGGTGGGATACATAATGTGAAAGTTATCAGAGGCAGAAAGGCCATGAAGAAAAAGGGGAAAACTGAACTGCTATAAGGCACAGAAAACCTCAAGACTGAAAGCTGAAGGGAAAAAGTGTCATGGATTGTGGGAGAGTAGTTGATAAAATCATAGCCACTGGGGAGGAAAATTTGCACAAAAACAGAATTGTTGTAGACTGGTGGAGAAGCAACTGAGGAAAGGAAATCTTCTCCTGAGATAAAATAATTGCACATAATGGGGCATTCTTAAAAGTTGCACCACATGCCCAAGGCAAGTGACAGATACAGAATACCTGAGAGAATCTGGATGAACACATGCTGCTCTAAAGGTTCAGTAAAAGCTGGACCAGGCATTTAATGATAACCTTAATACAAGCAAATCTACAATAAAACCCCAGGTAGGAGGGAGAAACTGACTTTCAGAGATACCATATCAAAATAATCAAATGCACAGATATCTGCAAGAAATCTCAGGCCAAACTAAGATAAAGGAAGACATGGCTCATTCAAGGGGATAAATTAAAACTTTGGAGGAAACACAGACTTTGGAACAACTAATCAAAGAAGTTCATACAAATTTCCTAAATCGATTCAAAGATTTGCAGGAAAATACAGATCAAAATGAACTAAATATGTATATAGAGCTAAAGGTTATTAAAAAAGGACAATGTATGAGCAAAAAGAAAAATTAGAGAGCATAAAAAGGAACCATTAGCAGGAATTAAGGAGATGAAAAACAAAACAATGGGGACTAAAAGTATACTGAAGGCATACAACAGCAGATTTGAATAGGCAGAAGAAAGAACTACAAGATAGTACAAATAAAATCTTACAGTCAGAAGAACAGAAAGAGAAAATACAAAAGTAAGCAGAGGCCAAAGGAACATCATGAAGCATACCAAAATACACATCCCAGGAATCAGAGGAAAAGAGAATAAAAAATATTTGAGGAAATAATGGAAGAAAATTTCCCAACTCTTAAAAAAAGACATAACTACACAAGGCCAAGAAGTACAACATGCTCCAGACAGGATAAGTCCTAATAGAGTTACTCCAAAACATATGTTAATCAAAATATGAAATAACAAATATAAAGAGAAAATTCTGTAAGCAGAAAGAGAAAAGTAATTCTTCACATATGTTTTAGTTTGTTAAAGTTGCTGAAATGCAATATACCAGTAATAATGGAATGACTTTTAAAAAGGGAATTGAAGGTTGGGCAATGGTGGCTCTGTGGCAGAGTTCTCACCTGCCATGCTGGAGACTGTTCATGCCAAAAAAGGATAATTTATTAAGTTATAAGTTTATAGCTCTAAGGCCATAGAAATGTCCAAACTAAGGCATCCAGATAAAGATACCTTAACTCCAAAGAAAGGGCCCATGAAGTTCAGAGTTTCTCTCTCAGGAAAGCCTATGGGGAGTATCTTTCCTTCTGCATCTCCAAAGTCCTCTGGCTCTGTGGGCTCTTTTGACTTGAAGCCTTTTCCAAAATGTTTTCTTCTTAAAAGGCTCCAGTAAGCAACCCCACCTTGAATGGGTGGGACACACCTCCATGAAAACCATGTAATCAAAAATTACCATCCACAACTGGGTGGGTTACATCTCCATGGAAACATTTTTTTAAAATCCCACCCAGCAATATTGAATAAGGATTTTAAACATGGCTTTTCTTGGGTACAGGGCAGTTTCAAAAAAATCCCACCCAGCAATATTGAATAAAGATTAAAAAACATGGCTTTTCTGGGGTATAACACACAACATATCATTAATAAGACTCAGTTCCAGTTTTTCATCAGAACCATGGAGGCGAGAAGGCAGACTGGTATGACAAATATAAGGTACTGAAAGAGAAAAACTACCTTTACCTGGCAAAGCTGTCCTTAAAAAAGGAGGAAGATTTTAAGACATTAATGGATTTTTAAAAGCACATACACCACTAAGAGTTTGTAACCAAAAGTTTGGCCCTACAAGAAATGCTAATGGTAGTTCTTCAGATTAGAAGGAAAGGACAGGAGAGAGTGGCTTGGAGTACTATGAGAAAGTACAGATCTTCAATAAAGGTAACAATATGATGAAAAGCAAAGCCCAAAATTACTTTATTCTCAGTACACAATTCTACTCTTTATTTCCTATAAGAGTTAGAATACAATTGAATAAGAAGTAATCATATTTTGTTATAAAAGTCACACCAAATATAAAGAGGTAATATGTGACATAAACAACATAAAGAAGGAAAGCAGAGGGATATGAGAGAATGTACATGCTATTGAAATTAAGTTGGTATCTTTTTAAACTCATTTGTTTTAGAATTAGGTTACTTTATACAAGCCCCAGGGTTTTAAAGTATACAGAAATGCAAATGTGAAAGGGATCAATTATTTACATCACAAGAGATCAACTTTACTGAAAAAGACATTGCAAACAAGTAAAAAAGACACAAAAGAGATATAACATAAAAAAAGAAAGGACAAAAAGGCTGAAGTAAGTCCTTTCTTGTCAGAATAAGCATTGACTGTTAATGGATTAAATGCTCTATCCAAAAGACACAGAACTGCAAAATGGATTAAAACTCATGACCCAACTATAATTGTTTACAAGAGATTCACCATAGACCCAAAGACAAAAATAGCTAGAAAATGAAAGGATGGGGAAAAATATTCCATTCAAATAGTAACCAAAAAGAGAGCTGGGGTAGCTAACTGATGTCAGACAAGATAGACTTTAATTCAAAAACGTTTCACAAGACACAAATAAGGGCACCATATATTAATGAAAGGATAAATCCACTAAAGGAGAAATAACAATCATAAACATATGCAACTACACACAGTGTCCCAAAATACATGAAGCAAACATTGGAAAAACTGTAAAGAGAAACAGATACCCATACAATAATAGTTGGAGGCTTCAGTGCCACACTTTCATCAATTGATAGAATACCTAGACAGAAATTCAATAAGGAAATGGAAAACTTGAACATTATGGTAAGTGAACTAGAGTTAAGATATATATATATATATATATATATATATATATATATATATATATATATATATATATATATATATCATGTTTATATACAATACTTCATCCCAAAACAGCAGAATACACATTCTTCTCAAGTGCAGATAGCTCATTCTCCAGAATACACCATGTATTATGCCACTGAACATGACTCAATGAATTTCAAAAAAATGTAATTTTAAAAAAGTATTTTCTCTGAACACAATGTAATGAAGCTGGAAATCAATAAGAGGCACAGAACTGGGAAAATCCATATATATATATGGAAGGTAAGTACACTTTTAAACAATCAGTGAGTCAAAGAAGAAATTACAAAGGAAATCAGTAAATATCTTGAGACCAATGAAAATGAGAACAAAACATATCAAAACTTATCAGAGCAAAGGCAATGCTGAGAGGGAAATTTAAGTGCCACATGCTTGCTTTAAAAGAATAAAGAGTTAAAATCAAAGAGTTAAAATAAAACTGTACATCTGTTAGAACTAGAAAAAGAATAGCAAATTAAGTCCAAAGTGATCAGATGAAGGGGAATAACAAAGATTAAGGCAGAAATAAATGAAATAGAGAAAATCATTAACAAAATCAAAAGTTGTTTATTTAAATTGATAAATATTTAGCTAGAGTGACTAAGAATAAAAAGGAGAGGATACACATGATAAAAATCAGAAGTGAAAGAGGGCCCATATCTATGGAACTCCAGAAATAGAAATGATTATAACAAGAAAGTATGAAAAACTGTATGCCAACAAATTGGACAGCCTAGATGAAATGGACAAATCCCTAAAAAATGCACAAATTACCTACAACAACTCAAGAAAAAAATAAATCTCAAAAACTAATCAATAACTAGTAAAGAGACTGAATCAGTAATAATAATATAAAGAAAGAAAGAAAGAAAGAAAGAAAGAAAGAAAGAAAGAAAGAAAGAAAGAAAGAAAGAAAGAAAGAAAGAAAGAAAGAAAGAAAGAAAGAAAGAAAGAAAGAAAGAAAGAAAGACCTTCTAACAAAGAAAAGTCCAGGACCAGATGGCTTCACAGGTGAATTTTACTGAACATTCTAAGAAGAATTAACACCAATCCTGTTGAAATGCTTCCAAAAAACTGAAGAGGAGGAATACTCCCTAGCTCATTCTATGAGGCTGACATCACTCTAACACCAAAGCCAGATAAAGATACCACAAGGAAAGAAAATTGCAGACCAATTTCTCTTATGAATGTAGATGCAAAATCTCAACAGAAAACTAGCAAATTGAATGTAACAATACATTAAAAGAATTATACACCATAATCAAGTAGGATATCCCAGGTATGCAAGGGTATTTCACATATGTAAACAAAGCCAATGAAATACACCACATTAACAGAATAAAGGGAAAAAAATACATGATTACCTCAATTGATGCAAAAAAGCATGACAATATCCAGCATGCTTTCTTGAAAAAAATACTTAGAAAACTAGGAATAGAAGGAAATATCCTCAACGAGATAAAGGGCAACTATGAATACCCCACAGCTAAAATCATATACAATAGAGAAAGAATGGATTTCCCCCCTATGATTACAAACAAGACAAGGATGCCCACTGTCACGACTGCTATTCAACATTGTACTGGTAGTTCTAGTTAGAGCAGTTAGGCAAGAGAAAGAAATAAAAGGCATTCAAATGGAAAAGAAAAAAGAAAAACTTTCCCTATTTAAAAATGGCAGGATTCTCTATTCAGAAAATGCTGAAAAATCCACAAAAATAAAAGCTACTAGAAGTAATAAATGAATTCAGCAAAGTGGCATGGTTCAAGATTAATATGCAAAATTCAATAATGTTTTTAATACTATGAATGAATAATCTGAAGAAGAAATCAAAGAAAAAATCCAATTTACAATAGCAACAAAAAGAATTAAATATCTAGGAGAAAATCTAACCATGGATGTAGCAGATTTGTACACAGAAAGCTACAAAATATTGTTAAAATAAATCAAAGAAGATCTAAATTAATGGAAAGACATTATGTGTTTATGGATTATAAAACCAAATTCTGTTATGCTATCAATTTCACTCAAAGGAATTTACTGATTCAATCCCAATCGAAATTCCATCAATGGAAAACACTCTCATAGCAAACTCTGAGAGTTAAATTTGAGGACATAGGCTATCAGGAGATAGAAAAAGTGTAGAAATTGGACATTTTTTGCTTAAGGGGAATATTTAACAAGGTTGATTGTAAAGTTCAGAAATGGATAGCACAATACTGTGTGATTGGTTGTGAGTATAATGAACAAAGCTGAATGTGAGTATGGTTGAAAGAGGAAGGCTAGGTCATGTACATCATTAGAAGGAAAGCTAAGGAAAAAATTGGGAGTGTAAAACTTAGCAAAAGCTAGAGTGGACAATGGTGAAGGTTAATTGTGCAAATATAAGAAAGCTTTTAAATGAATGAGAACAAATGTATTTCACTATTACAAGGTGTTAAAAATGGGATGGTATATGAAAAATACAACTAATGAAAACTAAGGTCTATAATTAACAGTAACATTGTTACTTTCATTAATTGTAACAAAGGCACTATATAAAAGCTAAGTGCCAATAATAGAGAGATATAAAGAGTATGGGATTTTTTTCTTCAGAAGATGTAAGAATGTTCTCATATTGACTGCAGTGGTGAATGCATAACTAGGTGATTATACCAAGATCCATTGATTGTATACTTAGGATGGATTATATGGTGTGTGAATAAAACTGCTCAAAATAAATAAATAAATAAAATGTTAACAGATTGTGAAATTGTAAATACAATTCCTTTCAAACAAACATTTTAGCAGCATATAATTCAAATCAGTATCTATACTTTGATCTGTCAATTCTCAGCCAGGGAATCTGATCTGAAAGAATAAACTGAAATAAAAACCTATTGTTAAGCCAAAAAATAGCAAAATTTCTATTAATGTTCTTTGCAGAAATGGAAAAGTCAATCATCAAATTTATATGGAAGGGTAAGTGGCCCTGAATAGCCAAAGCCTTCTTGAAAAAGTAGAATGAAGTTGGAGGACTTATACCTTCTGATTGTAAAACCTATTACAAAATCATGGTAATAAAAACAGTATGGTACTTCACCAGTACAGATATATAGACCAATGGAATCAAATTGAAAGTTCAGAAATCAACCTTCACATTTATGACCAATGGGATTTTCATAAGGGTGCCAAGTCCACTCAATAGGGAAAGAATAGATTCTCAAGCAGGTACTGCTTGGAAAACTGGTTGTCCATGTGTAAAAGAATGAAGGTGAACCCCTACTTCACACCATTTACAAAAATATACTCAAAATGTAGCCTAGACCTAAATATAAGATCCAGATCTATCAAACTTCTAGAAGAAAATATAGAGAAGCATCTTCAAAAACCTTGTGTTAGGCAATGGCTTCTTAGACTTTATACTTAGACTTTAGACTTTCTTCTAAGAATGATGTCAGACTTTATAAGCAAGAAAAGAAAAAACAGATAAATGGGACCTCATTAGAACTAAAAACTTCTATGCTTCAAAGGATTTTGCCATGAAAGTAAAAAGAAAACCTACTCAATTGGAGAAAATATTTGGAAACTGTATATCCAGTAAATGTTTAATATCCAGAATATATAAAGAAATCCTACAACATCAACAATAAAAAGACAATCTATTTTTTAAAAATGTGCAAAGACTTAGACAAGTCTCCAAAAACCACATGAAAAGATGCTCAACATAACTATCAGAGAAATCAAAATCACAATGAGATACCATTCCAAGTGTTGGAGAGAATGTGAAGAAACAGTATATTTATTCTTTGTTGTTGGGAATGTAAAATGGTGCAGCCACTGTGGATGATAGTTTGATGATTCCTCAGAAAGCTAAGTATAGAATTACCATATGACCCAGAAATTCCACTTCAGAGTGCATACCCCAAAGAATTGAAAGCAGTGATTGGACAAGATATTTGCATACCAATATTCCTAGCAGCATTATTCACAATTGCCAAAAGATGGAAGCAACCCAAGTGTCCATCAACCAATGAATTGATCAATAAAATGTGGTATATACATACAACAAAATATTATTCAGTGCTAAATTGGAATGAAGTTCTGATGCACATGGCAAAAGGGATGAACCTTGAAGATATGTTGAATGAAATAAGCCAGACAAAAGGATAAATAGTATGTGCCCTCACTGATATAAAATAATTAGAATAAGAAAACTCATAGAGTCAGAATCTAGAGTAGAGGTTACCAGGGGCAAGGGTAGAGGTGGGGACTGAGGAATTATTGCTTAAATTGTATAGATTTTCTATTTCAGTTCATAATAACAGTTTGGTAGTGGGTGATGGTAATGATACCACAACATGGCGAATGCAATTAACAACACTGAATTACATAAATGAATATTGTTAAAAGGGGAAATTTTAGATTGTATATATATACAAGTAGAATAAAAAATTTAAAAGAAAAACATAGACCTGATACAGCAATAACTTAAATAATTGACTATAGTTAATAGCACAATTATAAAAATGTTCTTTCTTTAATTGTAACAAATGCACTATGCTAATGCAAGGTGTTCATAATAGAGTGGTATATAGGAAGTCGCTGTATGTAAGATTGTTCTGTAAACTTATAACTTCCTTAATGAAAAAAGAAAAATAAATTTTAAAAATTGGATGGAAATGTAAGGGGTCCTGAATAGCCAAAACTATCTTGAAAATGAAGAATGAAGTTGGGTTATTCACCCTAAAAGATTTTAGAACTTATTGCAATGGTCAAAACAGCATGGTACTGGCACAAGGACAGATGTAGAGCAGTGGAATCAAACTAAGAATCTAGAAACAGACCTACACAACTACTGATTTTTGACCAGTGTGCTAAGTGCACTTAATTGGGAAAGAAGAATCTCTTCAAAAATGGTCCTCAGAAAACTGGATATCAATACAGAAAAGAATGAAGGCAGACCCCCATCTCACATTGTATATAAAAAATTAATTAAAAATCAATCAAAATTATAAAGGTAGAATCAGGAGTATAAAACTCCTAGAAAAAAATATAGGGAAGCATCTTCAACATCTTGGATTAGGCAACGCTTCCTTAGACTTTACACTAAAAACATGAGCCACAAAAGAAAAAAAAAACAGATAAATAGAACCTCATCAGAGGCTTCATGAAACTAAGAAGACAACCTACAGAATGGGAGAGAAAAATATTTGTAAATTACCTGCTGTAATTTGCTAACTGCTGGAATGCAACAAACCAGAGATAGATTAACTTTTAATAAAAGGGGATTCATTTAGCTAAAAATGTATAGTTCTTCCAAGGAAAGGCAACTAACTTTCAACTGAGGTTCTTTCTTACATGGGAAGGCACAGGGTGATCTCTGCTTGCCTTTTTTCCAGGCCTCTGGGTTCCAAGAACTTTCCCTGGTTGATTCCTTTCTGCATCTCTAAAGGCCTGGGCTGAGCTGCAAATGCTGAGATGAGGTATGCTGAGCTGTTCAGGCTGTGCTATGTTGCACTCTCTCATTTAAGCACCAGCCAATTAAATCAAACATCATTCATTGCAGCAGACATGCCTCCTAGCTGACTGCAGATGTAATCAGCAACAGATGAGGTTCACATGGCCACAGCAACAAAACTAGGCACCTTCACCTGGCCAAGTTGATAGCTGACCCTAACTACCACATTACCTACCCAATAAGTGTTTAATATCTAGAATTTATAAAGAAATCCTACAATTCAAAAATAAAAGGCAAATAACCTAATTAAAAAATGGACAGGGCACTGTGATGGTGGCTTAATGGCAGAATTCTTGCCTGCCATGCTGGAGACCTGGGTTCAATTCCCAGTGCCTGCCCATGCGAAAAAAAAAAAAGGACAAAACTTAAACATCTGCTCCCTCTGTTGGCACTCCAAGCATCTCCATACATCCATGTCTCTGTCAGCACTAAAGCAACTATTCTCAAAGTGCCTGCATCTGAGATTTCTCCAAAATGTTTCCCCTTAAGGACTCTAGTAAATTAATCTAGACCCACTTTGAATGGGCAGAGTCACATCTTCATCTAACCAAAAGGCCACACCCACATTTGGGCACACCACATCTTCCTGGAGATGATCTAATCAAAAGGGGTTTCACCCTACAGTATTGAATCAGGATTAAAGGACATGGCTTTTCTGGGATACACAACACTTTCAAACTAGCATAGTGATGATGGTAGCACAACATTGTGACTGTAATTAACACCAATGAGTTATATTTTGAATATGATTAAAATGAGACAATTTAGGTTGTATATTTGCTACTAAAATAAAAATTAAAAAAAAATCTCAGCGGCAACTCAAAATCAGCATATGTGAACTGTCTTAGTTTCTCAGTCTGCTACTACAAATACCAAACAACAAGAATTTATTGGCTTATGGTTTCAAAGGCCAGAAGTCCACAGGCCAGAAATTCAAATCAAGAATTTATTGGCTCATGGTTTCAAAGGCCAGAAGTGTTGACTAGGAAGCTTCCTTCCTCCTGGGGTCAGTTCTAGCTGGCCAACAATCCTTAGGTTCCTTGGCTTTCTTGTCATGTGGTGATGTCCTCTCCTTTCTCTTCCAAGTTCTTGCTGACTTCCAGCTTCTGTCTTCTTCCTGTGGCTCTCTCTTACTACATCTGAATTCCTTCTTCATATAAAGTCTCCAGTCATCAGATTGAGACCCACCCTCATTGGTTGGGCCATACCTTAACTAAAATAACGTCTTCCAGAGATCCTATTTTCAATGGGTTCATACCCACAGGAATGAGGGTCAAGACCAAGAATAAATCTAAATTTGAGGACATAATTCAATCTACCACATGGGTCAGTTTTTCCATTAGCTTAATTCCAAGAAAAACAAGAGAGGAGAAAGGACACTGGCTCCATATAATGACACTAGATACTATGTGAGTAAAAGCTGCCATGATCAAACCCATTTGGAAACTTCTATCTTAACCAAATTTAAACAGGTTTATTTCCTGCATATTTACCAATTTTTAATACTCTAATGTGCTCTGTGACTCTCCATAATGGGAACAGAAAATTTCTCAAACCCACTTGAGTACAGCACCACAGAACCATGTTTTTGCAGATCTGCTTCTAGAGCCAAGCCAGTGCCTCATGGAATACATTTTCAGAAGTACATTCTTAAATATCAGTTCAGAGAGGCCCATCAACAAAAGACTTGTGTTTATAATAGGCTGGTTTCCTTTGAGAAGTTAATAGAGCAAATAAATCCCCTGTTTCTCCATCATGTATGGTTACAAATGCATTTTCTCTACCCCAAAGCCACTTCCTAGTTAAAAGGCACTTCTTTCCTCTATCAGAAACAGTGAATGGAATAAATGTCCAGAATATACTTCTTAAAGTGATGCTAACTGAATTTTAAATGGATAAGTTATTGAATTAAAGAATAACTTTTCCCTAAGGGAAATGCCACGAAGTAGAAAAATATTCTGAATGGCTCTCTAGGCCCAATATCCTTAGAAGTAGGAATCATTTAAACATCTCCCCCATTTTAAGATACAATAGGTGAAATAAATTAAATAAATAACACTTAAAAAAAGAAAGAAAGAAAAGAAACCAAACTGGAATAAAACTATTTTGGCGTTGAAGGTAAGCTTCCTTTCCTATTTCATTGATTTGCTATTAGAATTATACAATTTTAGGGTGGAAGAGATCTTAAACATTCTCATGCCTAGTCTAAAATAAAAGTGAATTTTCTTAAACTTTAATCCAGTGCTCTTTGCACCACACCATCCTGCTTCCCACTAAAATATGTATTTTTAAATCACAGTAATTTTGATGAAATTCTTACTTTCCAAAGCAGTTGCTATACTTATGACTGCTTTTTATAGGAAATGGAAGAGGTACCAGACTAGAGAGTCTAGTTAGAGAAAGAGAATCAAACACCATCACTTTTATCATTTTTTTCCATGATATATTAGATGGACGCATGAGTGGATGGATGGATAGAAGAATAGAGAGAGCCAAGGATAGTCTCTGCATTCACAATAGAACTACATATGCCCTTATTTGCAATGAGAAAATGGTAAAGGAAGCCTTTGTGAATATTTTGAATGAGAGCCTTGGATGTATAGCTATGCAGCCTGTAGTATCCCTAGTTTTACCCATCCCAAAATGCCACTGATTACCTTAGTTGCCTACATTTTGTTCTCTCACCTTGGTCATCCCCCCAATCCCCCAAAATGCTCTCCTTTTCAGTCCTTAGGCACACCCACCACCTCAGCATTCACTCTACAGAGGCCTCCATATAGCAGATCACTGTCTCACAAGTACTCCGGGACTATGACTCAGGCTCAAAACTATTTTGTCAATTGAATTTTGCATGCCCCAAACTCCTCTCTCTATTTCTAGGTTCCTGAACCTTAGAGACCTGCAGGATTCCAGGCTGTCATTTCCCCCATCCCTCCTAGGATCTGTGAACAACTCCCTCAGTGCACCCCTTCCATAAACAAGGAGCATTTCCCTGAAAGTAATTCAACCTCCTCAGGTGCCTAAACCCATGGGAGCCACCCACTCCCATCTATTTAGTAAGTTTGCCAGAGTCTTTCCCCTTGAGACAGTCCTTGACACATCACTCACTTGATTTATTTATACATGGTTGAATGCTCTGATTTATTTGTTGCTCCCTCCATATCAGTTCGTTGATAGTAAAATTGGAGTTTAGCCTTAATGGTGTAGGGAGAAATTTCCACAAACCACTAGCCTAAGCCATATGATATAACCTGGTTTGACAAAGAATCCTGCATTGGGAGACTGGGCATGAGAACTCAAGGGGTACTTTCTCTGCTTTTGTGATCACCCACTCTGTCCCACTCTTTACCAGGATGGTCTGAGCAGAAGTGGCTTTGCTAAGGCAGGATCCAGGCACTGCTGGATCCCTTGGGTTAATACAAATGAGTTTCAGTTTATCACATAAAAAACAGTATTTGCTAAGGTTTTAAATTAGAGTTTTAAATATTTTAATGATGAAAAGGAAGTGAAATATACCTAAATCTCAGAAATTGAGTGTCAGCAGAATAAGGAAGGGGAACTAGAATTATTGTCTCCTTGATGAATTAGTTCAAAGAAAAGAAGCTGTAAACTAAAAGTTCCTTGATCATGAAAAATGTACAGGCTATATAATATACCTGAAAACTTACTGTTCTATCTCCTGCCCTTTGAACCAACTGCAAGAAAATCAAGGGCAGTGAATCTGGGGTTGATTCTGAAGTCATTTTGTAGTAATTTAAAGTAATTGGGATTTTTTTTTACAATGGTCACAATAAAGAAGAATATATAGCTTTGCTATTCCTCGTGACAGTTTTTTGAATTACACCTCCAGAATTAGAAGTATGAGGCTTGGTTGTTAATTTATAGAAATACACCTCTTCTACCTTCACAAGCTGATACTACAAATGAGCCTCTGGGTAAATGGGACATACTTGAGGAAATGCTCTTATCCAATCCAGTCTCATTTCCACACAAGTGCACATCCACGCAGATTATAACATGGACTGCTGAAGCTGATCTGCATCTTGGACCCAAATGGCAACTTGTGAGGAATCTAGAGTGCCAAGCAAAATTCTTAAAACATGCAAGAATCTTAATTAGTAGAGGACCAGAGGAAAAATAAGTGTTCTATTAATAATTAGGCAAAATTAAGGCCTGATGATAAAAGCTCTGACTGCTTGTCTCTGAGATGTTTGCTGGGGGTAAAACTTGTCAGTTGCTTCCTTCTTAGCACAAATTGCTTTTCATCTCATGGAAGGCTCTTCAGAGCAAAAGAGTATAAAGATGTTTTCAGTATTTCCTCTTCCTTTCAGTGTCCTTGCTGTGTGGGCCCCACCATAATTAGAAGCTGGCTTTTAGTGAGATGATTTGAGTAGTCACTTTGGTTTCTTTTCTTCCTAGAAGTCCTGTTTTAAAATGCATAGACACAAAAACAACTGTCTTTTAGAAGCATGCTTTTGAGTTGCATTGACAGCTATCCTACATGTTTGACAACCATGATTACCATGAGACACTGCCCTTAATTCAAATGTAAGGGAAAGAGAAAATAATGGACTAAATTTCTGCCTGAATCCAACTGTAATCATGCTGTGTGTCACTCTCTAAATAGAGTGAGGCTTTCAATTCAAGGCTTGTTATACAAAGTGTGCTCCACAGGCCAGCAGCAGCATCACCTGAAAGTTCTTTAAAAGTGTAAAACCCAGTGCCCCACCCTAGACCTGCTGAACCAGAATCTACACTTTAACAAGATTCTGGGTGATTCATATGCAAACCAAAGCTTGAGAAACACTGCCCTACAACCATCAAATATCTGTGATAATACAAAATGTTTGGGGGAAACTATGTCTGGTTGAAGAGAGAAGAAAAGAAGAAACAGAAGGAAAAAAATATATTTTTGTCCCCTCACCAAAATGGAGAATATAAAGTGTAGAGCTTTAGCAATAATCAAAGAGTTAAGTTAGAATGTAACTGGTGGGGTAGACAGTCAACATGGCTCACCAGAACTTCCAATTCTCCTCTCTTTTCTGGTTCATGCAAGGACTACACATCCTTGCCCCCTTGAACTGGGGTGTAATCAGGTGATTTGCTTTGACCACTGAAATATGAGTTGAAGGGATGTATACTTATTCCATGCAGAAGCTTCTAGGAATTGGTACAGAGTTCTCCATGCTCTTTCTTCCACTGTCAAAATGTTCATGAAAGCACATGGTGATGTTGATGCATTATATGACTGAAGAAGAAAATTAAAGTAGAAACAGAAGGGGGAAAGGTATCATATTTTTGTTTGCTTATCAAAAAGTGCAGAACTTTAGCAATATTCAATGAAATAGAGGATGTAACTCTTTCAACACATGGAGGATAACTGTCCCAGAGAGTTGACTTGACCTCAAAGGCATCCATGTCACCATAACAGCCAGTGTAATTCAGAAATTTCCAGAGACCTTCAAATTTAGCGCTACACAGCTCCATAATGCAATATAATATATTGAGTTACAGCCTGTGAAAGTAGGACAATAGCACTTTGTTGGTTAAGGGAAGTATGAAAAAGCTCTAATATAACTTTAAACCTCTCCTTTTACCTAAAACTACCCAAATATGGTCCTTTGTGTTCATTTCAACCTTTACCCATTTGTCTTTTGAGGTGCTTAAAACTGCTTTAGGTTTTGTTAAAAAAAACAAACAAACAAGGATTTCTCTGGAGATTATTTTTTCCCCTCTATAAAACATGGATATGCCTAGACAGTAAGAGTTCAATTATAATGGCTTTTATTGATCACTATTTAAACACTGGCTCATTGACTATTGGCACAGATAGTTTGTTTTCAAAGCATAAATGGGACTGTACCATGGTTAATGATACCAAAATATCTCTAAAGGTGTCACTGGAATATCTTTGGCCTCAGGAAATCTAATCTAGGCTCGAACACATTTATTTCAAGCAGCAGGTACACAACTCTTAAGTATCATTCTCAGAGGACTACTGATATGCTGAGAGGAATCTCAAAATGCTGAAGAAAATGCTGCATTTGTATTATTTTCTGATTAATAGTAGCTAGAGGATGCCCTTCGCCAATGAAGATTCTTATATGGTGTATTAGTAGGGATTCTCTAGGAACTGACAAGATATATATATAATAAAAATATCATAATATCTTTAATAAAAAAATTGTCTCACACAACTGTGTAGATAGGCAAGTTCAAATTCCAAAAGATAGGCTGCAAGCTGGAAACTCTGATAAAGGTTTTCAAAAATTCCCCAGGAGAAGCTGGCTAGACTGATGTAGAGATGGAAATTCTCTGTTCTGACTGCTGAAATTATCACTTCTCTTTTTAAGGCTTTCAACTAACTGGATGAGATGTCTCTCGTTATTGAAGGGAATCTCCTCAATTGATTGCAGATGTAATCAGCCATAGATGCAATTAATTTACTGATAATTAAACTCCACAAAATATCCCCACAGTAACAAGCAGGCCAATGCTGCTTGGGCAAACTACGGGACACCATAATTTGGCCAACGTGACACATGAACTTAACCATCATGTACAGTAATATCAAAGGACCTACCCAGTTCTCTCTTCCACCAGGCAAAGCCACTGATGGAGAAGTGTTGATATAAATAGCAGATAAAGTATTTAAATAAAATAAGAATTTATTTAAATAAATTATTATTTAAATAAAATAAGAAGATAACATAAATGAAATAGATGTTGAACAAAGAAACTGTCATGAATGTGAATCAGATTTGAATATAAAATGTATTAAGCTCATTTGTGATAAAATATTTTTAAAACCTTGAGGCAAAGGCATAACTCCTTGGCCTAGGCATTGTCTTGTGTTAAATTTTTTCCTGATTAATGCAATAGAAAAGTATTACAAAACAAATCTGAGAAATGTTTTACGTGTGATAATGGCACTGTGATTATATTTTTTAAAAAGAGACCTTATCATTTAGAGATACACTAAAATAATTAGGTGGTGTGGGTTTTGCTTCAAAATAATCCAGATGAAGGAGGGATAGAGTAAGCATATATATATATATATAGATAAAGCAATTTTACCTATGTGTCTATACAACTATTATCTATACAACTTTGATCATTGTTGAAGGTGGGTGATGGGTACATCAGATTCATTATATTAGTCTCTCTACTTCTATGTATGTGTGAAAATTTCCATAATAAAAAGTGAGCAAACCATGACCTTTAAATTAATACCTTGTCATGCCATATCCTGTGATTTGCAGATTACAGTGGTTCAGGAAAAGTAAAAGGTACACAATAAGTCCAGTCTCTTCATTACTTTACATGCCTTCCCTGTACAGTGTTGTTATTGATTAAAGTTAATCAGCTACATTAATTTACATTTGACCATTGGGCGTTTCTGGGACATTTCAAAGGAGCACCCATTCAAACAGGAAAGAGGAAAAGCTTATCTACTGAGGATTAAAGCTCTTTGCTCCGAATTATCTCTCTCCTTTAAATGTTTTCAGCCTCAACTTGACCTGAGCATATCTTTTATTTTATATTTTTAAAATGTCAAATGAGTCATCATCTCATTCTTTGACTTTAATTGGCATGTATTTTCTAAACTTTCTCATAGTTACTCAAATCTCCTTAGGCTTCCAAAGTGAAATAGATGTACTTCAAATTTAGTCTTAATCGTGCTTCTTTTTGAAGAATAAAATTTCATGGCTCTGTGAAGGATTCCTTTTTTTTCCTTTGACAGGAATTTACAGAATAATAAATGAGTAAGAGGGAAATGTTATTCTTTAACATATCACAAATCTACAATAATCAGAAGAATACAAGAGATTCCACAGACCAGGATTTGACCAATTTAGATCTTGGAAATATAAGCAAGAGATTGTTGGATGATGATGATGTGCCTTCTTCAAGTAATCATGCCTTCTAAAAGAAATAGAATGGAAAAAAATCTGGAGAAAGAAATAGTTAATAATAAGAATATTAGGTGTAAAATTGTAAATTAGTGGTAGGAATTAAGTTTAAACAAGAATCCACCAAACTGGGTCTCCCATCAGATAAAACCTATATCTTTAAGCTAATGAGTTTATTTTACATAATATGTATGCATATTATACAATATATGTGCATATATTATATAAAATATAGAAGTCATCATGAAAGGCATTTCCTCACTTATCGAGAAAGTTTGCAACATTTTCTAACCATCTAAGGATCATCTCCCTGGAAGTGTAAATTGATACAATCATTTTGGAAAACTCCTAGGGACTATCAAGTAAAGCTACAAACATACATTTCTTCTAAACAATTCTACTTCTGGGCATATATCCAACAAAAATGAATACATTTATTAGAACATATGTACTAAAATTTTCATAGTATCAGTGTTCATAACAGGTCCATGTTGAAACTACCTGTTCTAGTTTGCTAGCTGCCAGAATGCAACACACCAGGCTTTTAATAAAAGGGATTTATTTCATTAGTTCTTCAGAGGAAAGGCAGCTAACTTTCAACTGAGGTTCTTTCTTATATGGGAAGGCAAAGGGTGATCTCTGCTGGCCTTCTCTCCAGGCCTCTGGGTTCCAACAACTTTCCCCAGGGTGATTTCTTTCTGCATCTCCAAAGGTCTGGGTTCAGCTGCAAGTGCTGAGATGAGGTATGCTGAGCTGCTTGGGCTGTGCCACGTTGAGCTCTCTCATTTAAGCACCAGCCAATAAAACATCATTCATTGCAGCAGGCACACCTCCCAGCCAATTGCAGATGTAATCAGCAACAAATGAGGTTCACATGCCATTGGCTCATGTCCACAGCAATGGAACAAGATACCTTCACCTGGCCAAGGTGACACCTGAACAAATGGACATCATCAGTGAAATGGACAAATAAAATGTGAAATATCAACACAGCAATGAGACTAAGAGCTTTACAGCCACATTTTAACAATATGGATGAAATTTACCAATATAATATTGAGTTGTCATGGTCAGGTTCATATGTCAACTTGCCCAATGGTGGTTCCCAGTTGCCTGGTTGGGCAGCACTAGCCTGTTTGTTGCTATGAGGACATTTTATGGACTTAAATCATGATCACGTTGGCTGCATCTGCAGCTGATTGCAATCAGCTAAGGGGACTGTCTTCTGCAATGAGTGGCAATTAATTTAATAACAGAAAACTTTTAAGGGGGATTCAGAAGAGATAATCACTCTTCCTGCTTCTGCCAACCAGCCTCTCCTGAGAGTTCATTGAGGACCTTCATTGGAGCTGCTAGCTTATGGCCTGTCCTAAAGATCTTGAACTCCTACATCCCCATAGTTGCCCAGCCAGTTTCTCCTGAGAGTTTATTGAGACCATTGGAGCTGCCAGCTTACAGCCTGCTCTACAGATCTTGGACTCCACATCTCTACAATTATGTGAGACACTTTAATAAAGTTTATATTTATAGATATCTTCTGCTGATTCTATTTCTCATTAGAGAACCCTAGCTAATATATGAGCAAACAGGAAAAAGCCAAATATAAAAGAGTAAAACCTGCATTATTCCATTTATATAAAGCATAGATATAGGCAAAGCTAATATAGGCTGTTAGAAGTCAGGATATTGATTATGCTTTGGGGTGTACTAACTGTAAAGCTGAGCAAGAGTGGGAATCTGGGAACCTGAAAATATTGTTTCTTTATCTGTGTTCTGGTAATATAGTGTCATAATTTCCCCAGTGCTATGACAAATATTGCACAATGGGATGACTTAAACAATGGAAATTTATTGTCTCACAGTTCTGGAGACTGGAAGGCTTGCTTCCTCCCAGGGCCAGTAGTGCCCTGGCCTGCTAGCAAACTTTGGGTTCCTTGACTTTCCATCACAGCAATATTCTGATACCCTCTCCTTTCTCTTCCAGATTCCAGCTCGCTTCTGACTTCTGACTCCTCTCCATGGCTTTCCCTTTGTGGTCCCCAGCAGATGATTAATACCCATCCTCATTCCAGTGGGCTATACCTTAACTAAAAGTAGCATCTTCAAAAAGTCCTATTTACAATAGGTTTACCCTGCAAGAATGCAGATTAAGGTTAATGACATGCTTTTTCTGTGGTACTTGAACTGACATACTCAAGTTTGTTTGTTTTGTAAAAATTCATTATGCTATACATTTATGATATATGTACTTTTTTGGTATGTATATTTTAATTCAATATGGACAATTTTTTAAAAAAACAAGCAAAAAATATCAGTAGCATCAATGATTGTAACCACTTAAGACATGTCATTTCTGTGTAGAAATTAATAAATTAATGATGTAAAAAATAAGACCATAACAACAGATGCACACCATCGAGGTAGGAAGTGGTGGCTGCTTTACCATCAAGAGAGTACTTAGTAGTAAAAAGGGCAAGCAGAAGATTTTTGGCTCCAAAAACAATAATAATACAGTCTGAACATTCTACTCCCAATTCCTTTAAAGTATAAGAAATTAACCAAATAAATTTAATTATTTTTTAATTTTAGAAATATTTCAAAATGTTTATGTGAATTTTTTCTCCTTTGATCTTGAAGTGGGAAATATTAAAAGGACAAACCATATAGTAATAAAGTATCATCTACATTAAACTAATAATGCTTAATTCTATACATTTATAATTCAAAAAAGTATTTTCACTCCATTATTTACTGACTGGTAAAAATAGATGGTCTCCATCTGTATCTGTTATCTCAGTTTCAATAATAAAATCTGGCAATATAGATCTAAACAATTCAAAGGAAGAGCTGGTTTTGGCTTCTAAGATTTGAAAAGAGTATAAATTAATGGTGAGGGTTTGGATAATGGATATGGTTGTTAAGCATGCAAAGTTACATGTACTTTTTGAAGGTAATTTGATAACATGTCAAAATCTTTCAATTCTGCATATTCTTTGGTCAAATGATATCACTTATTAATACTTTTTCTAATGAAATGATCAGAAAAGTCTTCAAAGAATTATGTATTATATATTTATATATATTTTTCAAGTTAAAAATAACCTCAGTAGAGGATTGATCAGGCAAATCAACAAACACCTAGAAGATCAAAACTACTTAACACCAAAAACTTACACTATAAAAACAACACCTTGATAAAAAAATTATACTGCACTGCTAAGTAATAAAAACAGGCATCGCAAAAATATATAAATAATTATCTCATTTGTGTAAAATAACCATATAAATAACTATATATGTATATAGTTATAATTATGTTTATATATGTATCAGTATGCATAAAACTATATATGTGATACCTCCTTAATCCAGGTCTCACTATCACAAATTCACAGAGATCACACAAAGAGTTCTCTGTCTCCTCCCTTCATTCACTCAGATAGCATTTTTTGGCTCCCTAGAAATTAGCTTTCACATATTTGAACATTCCCAAAGTGGCATCTCATATGTGCTCACAAATGAAGTGTTTTCCTTCAGAGCTCCACTCTTACTCTATTGTCTCCCACAGGATGCCATAGACTCTCAAAAGGAACCACTCCATTCTATCACTTGTCAGACACTGCCATGACCAGCTACACTGAGGAACATGGACCCTAAGAGATCAAAGCTATATGGTCTTAGGTTGAGAAGTGTGGCTGAATCCTTGCTCCCTGTAAGCTGCTGGAACGTGATATACCAGAAACAGAATGGCTTTTTAAAAGGGGAATTTATTAAGTTGCAAGATTACAGTTCCAAGGCCATGAAAATGTCCAAATTAAGGCAAGTCTGTAAACATGTCCAAATTAAGGCATCCAGGTAAAGATACCTTGGTTCAAGAAGACCAGTGGTGTTTTTGGGTTTCTCTTTCAGCTAGAAGAGCAAATGGCAATGTCTGCTAGCTTTCTTTGTAGGCTTCTTGTTTCATGAAGCTTCTCTGGGGGTGTTTTCCTTCTTCATCTCCAAAGTTCTCTGGCTGCATGGACTCTAAAGCTTTTTCTAAAATGTTTCCCTCTTAAAGGGCTCCAGTAAGCAACCCCACCTTGAATGGGTAAAAACACCTCTCCATGGAAACTACCTCATCAAAACTTACCACCCACAATTGGGTGGGTCACTTCTCCATGGAAACAATGGAAAAGATGCCACCTAACAATATTGAGTAGGACTAAAGGACATGGCTTTTCTGAGGTATGTAATAGCTTCAAGCCGGCACATTCCACTTTTTAGATCTGAAAAAGACATATTCTTTCCAAATGCAGAATACATTCCTTCCATAACAATGTCAGAAATCTTAAACAATTTCAGTAACAATACACTACAATACAAAGTCAGAAACTGTACAAAAATCTCATCAAAATCAGCTACATGAATGGTCTGTCCTATGGCAAAATTCTCCTCTGGCTCTGGATCTGTAAAACTCAGAACAAGTTATCTGCTACCAACATACAAAAAAGAAACAGCCATAGGACAGATTTTCCCATTTCCATAGGGAGAGATTGAAAGAAGCAAAGGGATCACCAGACCTAAACAGCTTTGGAAACCTGCAGGGCAAATGCCATTAGATTTCAAGGTATGAGTTATTCATCCTTAGGGCTTTAGAAAGCAGCAGTCCCACCCTTTCCAAGGCTTATGCAGTGGCCTGCCTGTCTCTGAATACAACCTTGGAGGACACTAGGGAGACCACCACCTTTTTCTCAGCTTCACCCTCACTGAACATTGGGATGGCACTCAGGTTCCCTGCCATCTTCAGGACACATGCTGAACCCTTCAAGAACAATGTGGTGGCAGCCAGGCTGTCCCCATCCCCAAGAAATGGCTCCACCCTCTCCAAGGCCTGGGGCATAACTGTTCCTGAATAGCCAGGTGGAAGGCCTTCCTCAGCCTTTCCAAGTGCATGGGTGGGTCTGCTCTCCTGGTCTGAGGTTTCCTGGCTTCAGACATTAGCTTCCATGGTTCTGCCTCTGAAGTTATTTTTTCTTCAATTTGTCCCTTTTAGTCCAGAATAGCAATGGTTCTGTTTATATAGACCTCACAACACTCCGCTGGTTTTCTATGCAGTTCACTGGGATCATGCCCATCAGACAAAAGGATTTTCCACAAATCCTTCCTGAAAATCTCCATCTCAAATCCTTGCTTGTCCTGTAATAGCTGACTGTTTCCATGCTTGGTCAAATCCTCATGGGGACACTACTCTTTGGGGCCTCCTTTTCTGGAAGCCCTGAATTTTCCAAAACATCAGTTTCTGGTTTCTTTGTACCCAAGAGTTCAGTTTTCAACTTATCTCTTTCCTCTTGTATCTTATTTTAAACTGTAAGGAGTGGCCAGACTGCATTTTCCACACTTAGTTTGGAAACTTCTGCTAAATTTGCAAGTCCATCACCCTCAAATTCTGCCTCCCATCTACAAAGAATGCCTTCCTTCCAGATTGGAATGACGCATTCATCTTTTTTGTCTAAAGATTCATCAGAGTTATCTTTAGAGCCCACATTTCTATCAACAGTCTTTTCAAAGCATTCTAGCCTTCTCTATCAAGCTCCTCACAATTCTTCCAGAATCTTCCCCTTATCCATCTACAAAGCTGTTCCAGGAGCATGATAGAGATGCCCAACAGCTGACTGGAGGCTGCTGGTGCCCAGTGAGGGCAAAGGTTGCCTGCAGGCAGTGAAAGGCTGGGTCATGTGGGCCTCATGTGAGCAGAGACTCCCCAACCCCTGTTGACCACCACCACCACCACACCCCCTTAGCTGCCACTGGTTGTGCCTGGGCACCTGTTGTGCCATCCTCAGGTCCATGCCCAAGGGGCCAGTGAGGGAGTGCCAATAGGATGGTGACAGTGCCAGCATGAAAGTAATGGTGTGTTTTGGGAGGACCCAGCTGCTCGTGCTGTGCAGGGATGGTAACATGAAAGTTTTCAACCTCATCCAGCAAGCAGTAACCCCCTACAGGAAGGCCATTGCCAAGGATGCAAACTAATGGATTAAGGTACATCAGTTGGAACATGGAGATGGAGGAATACTACATTCTCTGTGATGTTGCAGATGATAAAGACAGATTGGGAGTGGTGTTTGATGAGCAAGAGTCACATCATGGAGGTGATGGTACCAGTGCCAACTCCACAGGTACCCAGAGTCCAGAGAAAGTTGGCAGTGAGCTTGGCAACAAAAATGCTTCAGTCTTCTAGCCTTATCAAGCAATAAGTGAAATTGAGGTCACACCTTCTGTTCTTTGTGCAAATATGTCTCTTCATGTCCAATGAAGCAGTGACTCAGCTTTAATTGGCATCTCAACTTCTCCAGTGATAATAACTTTTCCTCTGAAGAACCATCACAGAAGATTCCTACACAGTGATCCACAACTTCTGGCTTCTTCAAGCAAAACACTGCTGGTAGCCTGAAAGCCTGTGATAGGAAGAAAGATGAAAACTGCAGAAGGCTCCCACAGGATACTAGTAACTGGTCTAACCAATTTCAGAGAAGCAATGCTCACTCATCTCTCAGCACCAGTCATCCCATTGTGGATGAGTGGCTGGAGAAGCAAGAATGGGATAAGGATGGGAAAGAAGAAATCAATAGTCATGTTGAACCAGTTGGACATGCTGACACTGGACTGGAGAATATATTCACCTTTTCTCTGGATGATATGGTAAAGCTGGTATAAGTCCACAGCAATTGGAGGGCTTCTGGGAATCCATTCAGTGCCTTTCAATGCTCAAGGTGGCAGAACCCTGGAGTTATTAGTAAAATGATTGGAGAAAGGTGGCAAAGCTGAACAAGAAAAGCTTTTTCATGCAAACAACTGCATCATCAAGATTAATGATGGTGACTTTCAAAATAGAAGATTTGAAGAAGCACAACATAAGTCTTTGTCAGGTCATGCAAACACCCCTCATTTGGTTCCATGTGTCTCCAGTGACAAATAAAGAGTACTACAAACAACTCTCTCAAAGTGAAAACAGTTGCTATTCCAGCCACTTCAGCCCTGATAACCAGTATACTGATAACCTGGTACAGGACACAAGGCTCTGCAGAGGGTTCCCACCCTGAATAGCCCATCAGAACAGGTGGACTCACACCCATGACTACCTCACAGCACCAACCCCACTGGAAAATTGCCATCCACCCTGGCTACAGCCCTGAAAAACGTTTTTAACACAAATGTAAGCAGTAGTTATAACACCAGAAAAATAGCTACACAGCTTAATATCCAGCTGAAGAAAGGTACAGAAGGTTTGGGATTTAGCATCATCTCATGAGATGAAACAATAGGTAGTTCAGCTTCAATTTATGTGAAAAACATCCTCCCAAGAGGAGCTGTCATTCAAGATGGCAAGCCTAAGGTGGAAGATAGACTTGTAGAGGTAAATGGGGGCAGATTTAGCAGGCAAATCCCAAGAGGAAGTTGTCTCCCTGATAAGAAGTACCAAGATGGAAGGGACTGTGAGCTTTCTGATCTTTCACCAGGAAGACATCTTCCCTTCCACCCACAGGAACTGAGAGCATAAGATGAGGTTATTTTTCTCACACTTGATGGCACCAGGGAATTGCTGACATTTGAAGTTCCACTTAATGATTCAAGATCAGCTAGTCTTGGTGTCAGCATCAAAGGTAACCTAGCCAAAAGAGAACCATACAGATCTGAGAATCTTTGTCAAGTTCATCATTAATGGAGGAACAGCCTCTAAAGATGGAAGGCTTTGGGTGAATGATCAACTGATAGCAGTAAATGGAATGCCCCTGTCAGGCAAAACAAACCAACATGCCATAGAAACACTAATAAGGTCTATGTCTACCAAAGGAAACAAACAAGGAATGATCAGCTTACTGTAGTGAGTTGAATAAGCAAGTTCAATGAGTTAATGTTACCTGGGAACCCCGCTGGACCTGAGCTGCCCAATGATACAGTGTTGAATGATGGGGAACAAAGAATTTCCCATTCCTTCTACAGTGGGATCAAGGGGCCTAATGACTTGCCCTTAAAAAATTCTGCATTCAAAAGGATAATGGGAACATAGGACTTGCCATACTGAATCAGACCATTGATCTACCAGTTCCTGTAACCTGCATCCTGCCTCTAATCCCTGATGCTTCAGAGGAAGACAAAAAACTAAAACTAAAACCAGACAGACAAAAACAACCCTAAAACTCACCTAATGACCTTTTGAAATGTTGACTATATAGATTGAGGATTCCTTCACTTTCTTCATAGACTGTTGTCCTGTTTTTATTAGCCATGGTGTAATCAGTTCCCTATAAGTTTGCATATAGTTGACATGGTTTCTCCTTCTGTCTCCTAGAGATGTAATACACTTTTAAAGCTCCTGATGTTTCTTTTGTGGCAATACCTGGCCTTTCTGATCAGTGGCTCTGTGCTTTTTTTGTACTTTGTGGGCCATTTGCTTTGGGTGAGGGGTGACAGACTCATTACTGTGTGTTGTAGGCCAAAGTGATATTGAATGATTTGGATATTTTAAGACAATTTTTAATGTATTGTGTTGGAAATGTGGGATCCCTGATGGCTTTATCTTGAGTAATGTACATGTTTAATTTGACTTATCTTCCTTTTGACAAATCTTGGAATTCCTCAGTCTTTTTCAGTGCCTATTCCACTACTATGGGCCCTAAGAAACAAATGTTTATAAAGTTAGTTCCCATTTAAATGAGAAATCCTATAATCATTTAACACTTGCAACCAAAAATACCAAAACAGGGTAACAAAGTTAAGATATTACAGTGTCAAATTACCACTAGCCTAAATGAATAGCAGTTTTATTTATTGATTTGCACAGTATTTGGGTGCATGGAAATTTCTCAGATAGACATTGTTTGGATGATAATTGTCTTCTGTATGCTTAGAATAACCCCAGTATCTACTTCATGATCTGCTGTGATTAACAGAGAACGTTGAATTGATATTCCCTCTGAATAAGTTGAGAACAAATGAATTTTATGGAAACAGGAAATTTTCACATAGAATATTCCTCATGTAGTACATTAGACAAAAAAGGGATTTTTAGGCTTTCTGACTTACTTTGATGGGTACACATCCCAAAAGAGAGAGACTTCTAAAAATTAGATTGAAAAGGGGAGAGACATTAGAATTGGAAGGATATTATCATCCACACTTTCCCACTTAATAGATGAAAAAATTAAGACCCAAGATCCCATGATGATTTGTTGTATTTGTTTTATATTATTTCCTATTTTAAAGAATAGCCTTGCTGGGGAATGCTAATATCACACCATTAGTATTAGTAAAATCCATTCTTAATTAACATCAATTTTTAAGATGACATATTTAAGCAAAAGGCTTTTAGTCAGTTTCTAGAACCTACTCCATCCTGGCCACCCTGTCATCTAAATATCAAAGAAGTTAATCCTTGAAAGCAACCTTAGTAAACCATGAACTCTAACCTACTTATCTTGTCTTCAGGAAATAATGAGCAAAAGAAATTAAGTGACTTGACTGAAGCCACACACAACTTCTTTGTCTCTGAACCAAAATTAGGACCTATGTTTTCTGTATTGATAGTCTCACATGACTCAAAAATGAGTGGTCCCCATAGCTTTCAGTGAGCCAAAGTAAGATTTCTCTAAATGTCATCTGTCCTGGGTGACTTTTCACTACTCTTGATTTTAGAAGGGTAGTCCTGAATATTCATCAAAATGTAATGTGCTCTTCCTCTATATAATGTGTTTTTCTTATATGGAGAATATTTTAGCTAAACTATCTTAGCTAATAATAATGATGTTAGACATCATTAATAAAACCAACATGCTGGCTTCACCAACTACATTACAAGTGGACATTGGGAGCATGGAAACTTAAATTTTTTTCTAACTTTTTTAACTGAAGAATTTTTCTGTTTAAAGCAAAACCATAATCTGTTGTATCAATTTAAATATTTAATAGTAACATTGCAATTTTCATGCTTTTGTTGTGAGTTTAAAAACAATTATGTTCAGAATATTTTCATCTTGTTAGATATCCAATATAGATAAATGGAACATTAATATTTTTCACCATAAGTCCAATCACTGGCAAAAATTTTCTCATTTCATCTGTTTCTAGTGTTTTTCATGGTGTTGCATGCTATGTAAATCTATCAATAAGTCAATGTTTAGTAAACAAATGAACAAAAAAAGCTGTTCCAATATGTTTGGTATTTGCAAACTGCAGAAGCACCCCACTTCTCTGGTACCAAAATCTGTTTTAGTTTTCAAGCTGCTGGAATGTGATACACTAGAACTTGAGTGGCTTTTAAAAAGAGAAATTTAATAAGTTACAAGTTTACAGTTCTAAGTCACTTGAATTGTCTAAACTAAGGCATCCAGGGAAAGATAACCTTGAAAATTCAAGGAAGGCCAATGGGGCAGGAACACCTCTGTCAGCTGTGTAGTCATGTAGCTGGCATCTGCTGGTCCTTTGCTCCTGGACTTTGTTGCTTTCAGACTCTTTTCCAGTGGGAGTTCCTCATTTGTTTCTTCAAGGTTGGTTTCATCTTGTGGCTTCCCTTGGCTATCTCTAAGTTCTGGTTAGCTTAACATCTCATGGCAATGTCTATTGGGCTCCATGCATCTCGGACATCTGTGTCTCTGTTATGCAAATGTTGGCATCTGTATCAGCTCTGCTCTGAAGTTTCTGTTGGCTCTGTCATTTCTGTCTCTTTCTAAAATGTTTCCTCTTTTAAAGGATTCCAGTAAACTAATCAAGACCCATCTGAAATAAGTGGAGTCACATCTCCATCTAATCGAAGGTAACACCCACAAATGGATGTGTCACCTCTCCTTGGAGATAATATGATCAAAGTTTATATCTACAATGTTGAATTAGGATTAAAAGAAATGGCTGCTCCCACAAGATTAGATTCAGGAATAAAACATGGCTTTTCTGGGGTGCATAATACTTTAAAACCAGCACACTCTCCTTCTAGATAATCTGTGATAATTAAACCTAGAAACTAACCCTAATATGACATGTATTATGATGAAATGTTTCTGAATTCCATTCTAAAATAAAGTAGCTCTAACCAGTGATGGAAAATGATCAAGATATTGATATTAGTTTTGTCTTCTGAAGGTTAGGAATACATTTTAGGTACAACCCCTTAAAGAAGGTGGTGTCCTGGAGCTGGGCATTGATGGAAATTCAGATGTAAACTTGAGAGTTGCAGCAGACCCTGTTGTAAAACAGGAAGAATGCCTATTTGGTGAAAAAGAGATATGGAGATATGCTTTAAGAATGAAATGAGTTTTAGTCTAACAATTATCAAACCTTATGAATTCTTCCTATTTATACTTGACCTCCTTTTACTTCAAATTTATAATGCACTTCAATTTTTAAGTATTTGCCATGTGTGAAGCACTGTGGTAAATGAACAGTTTACATATATTATATAATTTAATACTTGTAAAACTATTCTGAAATAGGCATTATTATCCTCATGTTGTACATAAAGAAATAGAGATACCTGGAGGTTAATTAACCTCTTCAATGTGAGAATCAAGTAAGGAACAAAATTTCAACCCAGTGGCAGTTTGACCAGGTTCAATGGTTAAAGAAGATTCAAAGGACCCAAAATGGCAATGCTTACAAATTTACAGTTTACTAAAAGGATATAATACAGCTATAGCATTAAAGTAAGGATATCCATCACAGCCAAAGACTGTCTCACAACAACGGGCCTGGAGAGGCCATTACACACTCCTCCTGTTTTCCTTCTGTAAGGGCCAGAGCAGGTTGCACTTTCTCTGGGAACCAATGACATGCACAGAACACCTTGGAAATAGGGAGTTCAGAAGGGAGTCTCAGGTAGGCTCATTTATAATCATTGTTTGGATGGTCAGGTACACATATGACTTTTACATAACCAGGCCCAGCAGCAATGATTCTGTTGCAATCTGCAACACTCTGCAGCAACAATTATGCCAATCCTCTGGGTATAAATCATTAAGCTTACTATTATTGGTTTCACTGTTTTCAATAAACAATGTTGACAAGCTAGTACAAACTCTGAATTCCAGTCTCAGAATTATAAAATGATGCCATTAATTATTATATTTCAAGTCTTTACCAAGGGTCAGTGCTGTGGATGTACATTTCTTACTTCATTAGGGTTGTGGACAACACCAAGTTAACACATTTTAAGCCCATTTCATACTGCTTCCTAAAATGAATACCATTAGAGGTAGTCTTAGGTTTAAAGTATCATTTCCAGGAAATCCCTTCTAATGTTCAATCCTATAAAGCAGAATCAGCAAAACATTAAATCACTGGCTATCATGGAGACCTTAGTAAGATTTATTTCCAGATGGACAAGTGGAAGAGAAGTTCCTGAAGCAAAGGGATTTAGGGATGGATGGGGAAGTGTGGAATTTCTGGACATGAAAGAAGGCAGCTGGAGAGAGCAGCCTTAACCCAAGGATAGAATTCACACTTTGGAGGCCCGCAGGATGCAAAGAGCTGCACAGGGAGGCTTCTATTTTTGGATTTTGTTTAGCTTCCTGTAACTTTGTTCTACAAGTGAATTCTTTATTCAAAGTAAGCTTTCCCAATAGCACACATGCATAAATAAACATATTAATTACATGCATCTTATTAGCACACATGCCTTAGGTCAGTCACAATTGCATCCATCATTCAAGGCTCATTTTCTGATAGACTAATTCAACTTGTTCACTCAGAATTTGGAGAAATTTTTACTTTTCTCAACCCCCTGTGTATAGATATTGGAAAGACAAACAAAAATGTTTTGTTTCTTTTTGCTTGTTATTATAACACTTTTTATTTATTATTTATTTATTTTATATTATTCATTTAATATATATTATATTATTTATTTAATAAACACTATTGTATAAATTTTGTCTTGTTTTGCTTGATATTTTATTAAAATGAGCATGGTTTTAGTATTTTTATGATTATTAAAGTAATATATATTCAATTCTAGTTTTAGAGGTCCACATACATTCATTGAAATTTGCTTTCTTCCCATACCTCCATAAAACTAGAGTAAAATGAACTTTCTTAAAGACATAAACATATAAGTCAGGATGAAGAGGAGAGGAAAGCAATAAAATATGGATGCCAGCCAGAAGATGGATTTATGGTGACTGACTGAGCAGTTGAAAGAAAGCTGAAACATAGTCTACTAGAGGAGCAAAATGGAAAAGAACCTTATTTACACCAAAGAATTCTTTCAGGCTCAGGATCTGGCAGAATTCAATACTTATGAAATTAGGGAGGAATGGAAGAGGGTGTACAAATAAAAGGCTGCAGGAAAGCAGAAGGAGATTAATAACTAGATCCTCTAATCCATGTTGTTGAGCAACTGCCCTTCCCCCCATTTCAGCAGAAATTTGTGATCTCTGTGGCTCTCTGGCTGGAGGAGTGCCAGGTACAGCTGATTATAAGTGATACTTATCAATAATTTCAGACTGTGGGTCTGTTTACATTCTCAATCCTAAAAGAAAACACCAACTTCACTTCCAGAATTCCAGCAACCAGAATGTTATCCTTCAAGCAGGACATTGGAAGGCTATTCTCAAGAGAATGTTATCAGCCCAAGAGGAAAAACCTAAAGATACTGTCATTAGGGATTTCTTCCATAAATGGCCCACCCATTTCATCTGACAGTAAAACAAAATGTCAACAAGTCCCATGCATGGGCTCACAGCTTTCAACCAGCATTTTGGAGCTCTACTCTTAACCACTAGCAGTCAAGGATAATCAGACATTGGAGAAAAGCTCTAACCTGAAAGTAGAGACCAAATGAACTTATGTTGTTGTTCTTCCTCCAGGAACAATTTTGAGGAAACAGACATGATGAAAGAAATGAAGGGAAGAAAATCTTTAATTATACTCAAAGAGAAGCAAGAAGATGCTAGAATGCAAACTGGGTACTATATAAAAGAGCATCCAGAATTTAAAAATAAATTTGAATGTTAAAGGGTGTGATGGCAGAAATAAAAAAATAGTTGAAGCATCATTAGATCAAGAAGAGAAAACTTCCCAAAAAAGTAGAGCCAAAGAAATTGATATGGAAAATAACTATTAAAAGATAAGGGAATTAGGAGGAATAGTTGCTGAGTGCAACTTCCAAATAAAAGTTTTCCAAAAAGAGAAAACAGAGAAAGTAGAGGGAAAGAAATTGCCAATAGTATCATTAAAAACTTTACTAAAATTAAAAAACCTGAGTTGCCAGATTAAAATGGCCCACTGAGTATCTAGCACAGCAGATCAATAGAGAATAATATCAAGGCATAGTTTAGTTTTCAGAATAATGGTCACTAAGAGAAAATTCTATATGGTTCTGGTAGAGTTAGGAAGAGTGGGAAAGTATGCATCACATAGACAGTATCAGGAATCACAATGGCTTTGAACTTCTCAATAGCCACCCTGAAAGCAAGAATACATGAGAGAAATGCCTCAAAATTCTGAAGGATAATGATTTTCAAAATAGAGCTCTATACCCAGCCAAATTATCATTCAAGTATAGCAGTAAGATAAAGACATTTTCCCACTTCAAAGGTCTTTTAAAAAATGTATGTCCCTTGTACTCTTTTTCAAAAAGCTACTGGAGGTTGTATGCTAGCACAACATGAAAGAGACTATTTAAAGACATACGATGGCTAAGTTCATATGTAAACTTGGCCAAATTATGGTGGCCAGTTGTTTGGTCAAGCAGGCAATGGCCTAATTGTTGCTGTGAGAATATTTCATGGATTTAAATCATCAGGAAGTTGATTGTATCTATGATTGATTTAATCTGCAACACACTAAGTCAATTACCTTAGTATCATCCAGTCATGGAAATCCTTAAAGGAAGAACTGATGATTTAAGCAGCCAGAAGGAAGAATGTCCATCTTTTTTTCAGCCAGTCAGCTTTTTCTAGGGTCTGCCCTATGAAATTCAGACTTGAATTCACAGTTGTATGAGCCAATTCCTATAATAAATCTCATAATATTTTCATTACCTATGTACATATTTATCCTGTAGCTCTGTTTCCTTAGAGAACCCTGACTGGTACAATGCCCATCCCAAGAGAGAGGAAAGAAGTAAAAGGAACCCACAGAACACAGATGAGTGACCAAGGGTGCTGCTATGCATAAGCCTAGAGGACACCCGGTCCAGGCTGGGGTTGTGTGATACAAGAGATATTGGGGGTTCTAATCATAGGCCAATTTTCCTGAGGACAAATGCTTAGATGAAACTGGCCCATATTCTTATCTGTATGCATTGTTTGCCTTGACTATGTGCTGATAAAGCATTTCTCTCCCCTCAACATCCTGTATTCTGAAGCAACTAAGTTCATTCATTTCAGCCTCAACAGAATGTTCTACCTTTACATGTTCCTGAAAGGAGGAAGTAGGCCATGGTGACCTTAAAATAAGAAAACAGAAAGATGTGCATATTTATTGGGTGTTCAATACCAGCCTGCTAGATGCCCCATTTTCCCAAGACTCAATTCAAACCTTGTAGATGGAACTTCCCCAGAAAGGGCTCCTGGAAACTATAAAGATTCCTGAGGCCATGAATCAGAAACTATCCAGTCTATCTTCTCCTGGGAGTCTTCTTCTAAATATAATAGATTTTTCTTCCTACTCGATTTTTCCAGACCAAGCAAAAGAAAAAGTTGGGTTTTCCAGAACAAAAGGTGAAAATTTCCCATAATCCAATCCCACAGATATAATCTCTGGCATCACAGCAGCATCTTTATGCTTGTGCATATGTGGTGTTCTTAATCCTCTTTTTTGTTTCTTTTGCTGCTATTTTTTCATTTATCAATATATTGTGGATTTCTTTCAGGGCAAAACATATCCATCTTTTTTAAAGCATTGCACACTCCATAATTTATTCAACTATCCTCAATGGGCACCTTTATGTCAAGGTTTCCTCTCTTCTGAAATGGGAACAAACACATCTGTCCCTTTCTCTAGCCTCAGAAATGCAGAAACAACCAAACAATCAAGACCTATAAAGCACTCACTAGAAGGCAAGCACTCTGGAGCTGGCTCTGTTCCATTCAATGAGTGTGATGATTTAGAATTAGTTTCTTTTATATTGTGATTTTATGTTTATACACTTCAATATCCCACTTTTTTTGGTTAAAAGCTTGTGAAGATATAATCCCAATAATAAATGTAGCAATTAATCTTCTTGGAAGAAAGTGAAAATCTACTTTATTTACTTTTATTGTTAGTTATTGTTTTGAACATCCAAACAATAAGGAATGTATAAATAAAAGAGTTTAACATTTGCCATGACTATCACCATGTCTATTCATACATTCCCATTGCCACCTCACTCCCAAGGTAGTTGGTGAAAACAATTTGTACATATCTTTCCACATATTTCTCTATGAAATCTGTTCTTTAAAAGAAGAGAAACTATGTGCAGTATGGATTATTCTACATAGCCTCTCTGGAGGCTTCTTAGCATCAGAGATAATAAGAAACCTGATGTCAGCTAACACTTCACAGAAACACAAGGACTATATAATAATATCTTGTTCTTAGAAGTGCCCATAGTTCTTTTCATTTTCCTTTGTATATCAATCTACCCAAATCACTATGCAACTGCAAAGTTTTCTGTTAACAGATCCACAGGGTCCAATTCTTTTGATAGAGATCATATGAATTCATTCAGGAAATGTTTTACAGGCAACTCCCTTGAACCAATTCATACTATAGGATCCTGGGAACTGAGTTTTTTCCAAACCTGTGCAGAAGAGGTGGTGGCCACTATCCTCTCCCATACCTCAGCTGGCTTCAATCAAACAGGCTCTTCCAAAACAGAGACACCTCACCTTTACCTAACAATCAGCACTTATTACAAAGTACAGCATTCACAGGGAAGCATCAATCTGCATTTTTTGCCAAGGCGGCACAATGTCCTTCTTGAGTGCTTGTTGACCTGGGACTGAGAAAACACTTGGAGCCCAGAATCATGTCCATAACCCCAATTCAAACTCTTCCCACCTCCTTGCCCTCTTTGTTCCAACCCCCACCTCCTCCCACACATCCTTCCTGTAGTTTAATGAAAAAGGTTAAAGTATTACAAGAAGTGGAGAACCAAGAACAGTTAGCCCTAACAACATTGCCAAGCAACAAGACAATTAGGCTAGATCCAAGACTCCAAATATCAAAGAGGATCATTCATGCAATGATCGGAATAAATTCACACAAGTTTCTTCTCTTTACAGATCAAATAACTAGAAAGAGAATTCTGCAAACTCATGTGGGTTGTAAGATTACTTCCCAAATCCAACTCATTCAATGTTTGGAAAGTTTGCACAGTGAACAGAATGAGTCACCAGACATCCTTATGCTGGAATTTGGTGAAAAGAAGCTAAATATTTATAACCAAGAAAATAAAACTTTATAAATGTATTTTTCTAAAACTAAATGTTTAACCATTTTAAAGAGATTCAACTACCTAAAAATTAAAAAATGGAAAAGCAAGGGCATATAGTAGTCTTTATTCATTGGCCAGTGTTTTTATACTGTGCCATCTTATTTGTTATTACTACCAAAATCAGATTGTGATTTCCTAGTATTTTATCATTTCTGTGAATGGATTATTAATAATTTCTATTTCTGTCTTAGAATTATTGAATGCCATAACAGTAATATCCTCTGGTGCCATGTGAAATATGAAGCTATTAGCAAATAATCAGTGAGAAAGTAGTTTAATTTTTTTCTTTTCTGTATAAGTTCTATTTCAGGGCATATTCCCCTTCATCAAAAGGACACAGCTTTTACCACCATACAATGATAGTGAATATACTATATTGTTTATTGATGATTGTCTAGTCTTAATTTTGTTTTCAAATTGAACATTGTAAGTTTCCATTTATTCGAAATTTTTTTCTTTTGCAGAAAAAAATATAAAACTTTTCAGAATCATTATCAGGTATATTTTAATTACATTCTGATAGTCTGAATCAAGATGAATAAAACTCTATTCTATAACATACAAGTACTTGAAGGACAGAGACCATGTCTTAGTCACATGGCCAGTGCCTATCACAGTTTTTGGCTCATGTTAAACAGCTAATAACTACATGTTAAATGAATAAAATTAAATCAGTGAATGAATGGACTTTAAGATATTACAAGAACAATGTAACCTTTTATATATTTTATTCAGGACTGAACAGATTTCTGATAGAATGTGGGATTTCAAAGTCAATGTCAACATTTTGCAGATGTCTAATGTACATATTCATCCATTTATTTATCTATTCCCATGTTATGGAGAGACTAAACATTTTCTCCAACCAAACAGACTTTAGCTACCAATACCTTCCAGATAGGATAGAATAATTTACATACCTAGGAAAATAATCTATGTTACGTTTGCAATGACCATATAAGTGAATCCAGAACAGGCTGGTGACCCACCCCACATCAGTACACAGATAGGAGTAATAAAACCAGTCCTTATCTGCCTGAATGTCTCAGATTCTAGGAGGATTAGAGAAAACCAATGTATCTGGTGGGAGAAAGCCAATTTCATTGGAATCTCAAAGCCATTATGATGGATAATTGTGATAATTGTTTAGTCTGTTAGTCTAGTGGCAAGACAGGCAAGTAATTGAGTAATAAGGTAGCATTTAGAAGGGTAAAGTAGATACTTATTCAGATGTTTTGGGGTTGAAAATTGATTCTTAGAGCTGGATCCTGAAACAAAAGAACAAAGTGGAAGTCAGTGCAGAGTTTGTGGTAGAAGAAAAGACACATCCAAAGGTTCAGAGACAAGGGCAAGCCTGTATTGAGAGTCCAGGCATTCATGAGTTGCTCAGTAGACAGGAGCAGAGAAGGAAAGTCAGTTAGGTGATGCTGTTGACCATGGCCAATCATGGGGGGCCTTGAACATCACACTAAAGAGCCTAGACCATCCTCTAGGTGAAAATGGATCTGTGAAGGATTCCAAATAAGGGTATGTCAAAATAATTTGCATGGGGACAACCAAATCAATAGGCTGAGACCTTGATCTTGGATTTTGCTCCTATGAAACTTATTCCTGCAAAAGATAGGCTAAACCTACTTAAAATTAGCCTGAGAGTCACTCCCAGAGAACCTCTTTTGTTGCTCAGATGTGGCCTCTCTCTCTAAGCCAACATAGCAAAAATTCACTGCTCTCCCTGTTACACAGGGCATGACTCCCAGGGGTGTAAATCTCCCTGAAAATATGGGACAGAAATACTGAGATGAGCTGGGACCCAGAATCAAGGGATTGAGAAAACCTTCTTGACCAAAAAGGGGAAGAGAGAAATGAGACAAAATAAAGTGTCAGTGGCTGAGAGATTTCAAACAGAGTTAAGAGGTTATCCTGGACATTATTCTTATGCATTATGTAGATATTTCTTTTTAGTTTATTGTGTATTGGAGTAATTGAAGAGAAGTATCTGAACTGTAGAGCTGTATTCCAATAGCCTTGTTTCTTGAAGATGGTTGTATAATGATATGGCTTTTCACAATGTGATTGTAAAGACCATGTGTCTGATGCTCCTTTTAATTAGGGTATGGACAGATGAGAAAAAATGTAGAAAAAACATATAATAGGAGAAACAAAGGTTAAAATAAATTGGGTAGATGTAAACACTAGTGGTATTTCTTTTTTGGAGTGATGCAAATGTTCAAAAAAATGATCATGGTGATGAACACACAACTATGTGATGATATTGTGAACCATTGATTGTACACTATATATGGGATGTTTGTATGTTAAGAATGTTTGTGCATTTGTATGTTGTTTCATTACTAAAAATATCTTTTTAAATGATCGATTTTCATCTGAGGACAAAGGCTATGTGAAGATTACATTGGTAAGGGCCAGACAAGAAACTACTTCCCCCTTCATTTTGCGAGGTTATTGAAGTTACATAGGCAGTAAGTTTTGAAGATCTTAACAAATACCCACTGCTAACCTATAGGTATTGTGAGGGTTCACTCATATATTTACAAGTATATTTCCTGCACCATGGGATTCTCATTTTTGAACACTTCCATGCAGCTAAAAATACCAGTCACCTAGTAACTGGGATATCTGTAGGCATGAAAACAATTTTCAAGTTTAACTAAAATAAGTTAAACTTTAAAAAAGTCATGCTTATCACTCTCATGCTCATTTTTTTTACAATAGTTTCATTAGCATCCATCCCAAACTTTATTTCTGGTCAGAAACAATACATGACTAGAAAGTGTTGTGCACTACTTGATGTGAAAAAATAAAATGGTAATTTTGTTTAGCTCTTTCTAGCATTAATAGATGTCAACTGACTTTTATAAATGCCCAAATTGACTACTTGAAGTAAAATAATTCAAATTATACATAGAAAAATAACTTTATTTTCTGTAACTGTTAAAATCATTTACTTGGTTCCTGAATAAATCAGACAGTAAATTATATCATAGGCTATATAATTAGGAGATCTGCATACCACTGCTACAGGTATTACTTATTAATACACAAAGATGTTTTTCAATGCATCTAATAAAAAGCCAGGTAGTGAACATTACAAGACACTTGTTTTATTTAGTATATAAATGTATCAGTGTACATAAAATAAGCACTGTAATTACATTAAGCAACCACTGAGAATTACTGCAGCACAGACTCATCTATAGCTAGGTTTTTACAAGCACTGCAATGATTGCTATACAGTCCTGAGAAAGCATGTGGCAAAAACTAAGATTGAAAACCTGTTCCTGAAATGTTTGTGCTGTGCCTTTTACTAAATTTTTTTTAACAATTTTACTTTTTTAAAAAATGTTTTTTTCTCATTCTGTTCAGAGAGAGAGAAAGCCTACCTTTTGCTAGTGGTATAATCTCAAGGAGAAATGGGGGGTTATTTTCAAATAGAATGTAGATTAATTGCATTTTGAGTCAAGAAATTAAAAACTTAACTTTCCAGTAGAAATATTTAGCAAGTTAGTGGAGTTTAGACAGAACAAGGGTCATTATACTCATAAGCAGAAATAATAACTGCTTTTTTAAAATCAAGGTCCCTGGTTGTTGTTTTTCTTTCCCTATTAACTGTATAATAATCTTTGATATTATTCTATTTATAAATAAATAATAGAATGATGAGAGCAATAGAGATTGAAAAAGAGCTAGAAGGTTGTTGCCTCACACCAGTTATGCTACATGAATTGACACTCATAAACACTTCAGAATCCTAAGTAGAGAATAGCAGTCATAGAGTAAAATGATTATTTTCTGGAATAATCAATGCAGAAAGAGTGAAGTTACTTATAATTTCCCTAAATTCTGCATGAAGTAAAAATAGATGACATTCTAGTTTGCTAGCTGCTGGAATGTAATAAATTGAAAATGGAAAGGCTTTTAAAAATGAGAATTTAATAAATTGCTAATTTACAGTTCTAAGGCCATGAAAATGTTCCAGTTAAAACAAGTCTACATAAATGTCCAATCTAAGGCATCCAGGGAAAGATACATTTGTTCAAGAAGGCCAATGACATTCAGCATTTCTCTCTCAGCTGAAAAGGCACATGGTGAACATGGCAGCATCTGCTGGCTTTCTCTCCAGGCCTCTTGAAGCTTCCCGGGAGGCATTTTCCTTCTTCATCTCCAAAAGTCACTGGCTGGTGGACTCTCTGATTCATGGTTCTGTGGCATTCTGAAGCTTTCTCCAAAATACCTCTTCTTTTATAGGATTCCAATAAACTAATCAAGACCCATGCAGAATGGGTGAAGACCCACCTCCATCTAATCAAGTTTAATAATCACAACTGATTTAGTCACATCTCTGTGAAGATAACCTAATCAAGTTTGCAACCTATAGTACTGGATAGGGATTAGAAGAGACCATTGCTCCCACAAGATTGATTAGGATTAAAACATGGCTTTTTCAGGGTATATAAATCCTTTCAAGCCAGCACAGATGATAAGGGAACAGAGGAAAGTACAAAAAGAAATCAGAAAATGAAAAAAGAAAAGTTAAGGAGGAAAGCAGGAGACACTAGGAAAAAAATAGAGATGAAGAAAGGAAAAAACAAACTACAGAAAAAAAGCCCATTTTTTAAAACTTTTTTATTGTATACTATAACATATATACAAAGCAAAGAATTTAAAGAGCAATAGTTTTCAAAGCACTCTTCAACAAGTAGTTACAGGACAGATCCCAGAGTTTGTCTTGGGCTATCAAGTACCACAATCAACTTTTTCTGTTTCTTTTTTTGTGAAAAATAACATATATACAATAAAGGAATAAATTTTGAACCACAGCACCACAATGAGTTGTAGAATATTTCAGAATTCGACATGGGTTACAACTCCACAATTTTAGATTTTTACTTCTAGCTGCTCTAAGATACTGGAGACTAAAAGAGATGTCAATTTAATGATTCAGCAATCATTTTTCATTTGTTAAATCTTATCTTCTCTGTATAACTCCACCATCAACTTTGATCTTTCTATCCCTCTCTTTAGGGGTGTTTGGGCTATGGCCATTGTATCTTTTTCATGTTGGAAGGTCTGTCACTAATATGGGAAAGAAGATGGAACTCTCTGATGTTCTGGGGAGGCTGGACCCTCTAGGTTTCAGGACTTACCTGGTCCAGGGACCCATCTGGAGGTTACAGGTTTCTGGAAAGTTAATTCTTTAGTTCTGTTCAAGTGCACAGAACCTTTTTGGAATCTGATATATTGCCCTAGGTGTTCTTTAGAATTGGTTGTAATGTCCTGGTTGGGGTTTGGCAGGTTATGATAGGTAGCAGAGTCTAACTGAAACTTGCATAAAAACAATGTCCAGAGTAGACTCTTGACTCTATTTGAACTCTCTCTGCCACTGATACTTTATTAATTACACTTCTTTTCCTCCTTTTGATCAGGATAGAATCATTGATCCCATGGTGTCAGGGCCACATTCATCCCTGGGAGTCCTCTCCCACATCACCAGGAAGACTTTCATCCTTGGATGTCATGTCCCATGAAGGCGGGAGGGCAATAATTTCACTTGCAGAGTTGGCTTAGAGAAAGCGAGGCCACACGTGAGCAACAAAAGAGGTCTTCCAGAAGTTACTCTTAGGCATGCCTAAGAGTAACTACCTGCATAAGCTTCACAAGAGCAAGCCTCAAGATCAAGGGCATGGACTATTGATTTGGGTTTCCCTAAAGTTTAACATAGTATCTGGGATTTCCTGATGTTAAAGTTTAATAGTTTCCATATTTAGAAAGTCTACTTTTATTTATCATTTTCTTCTCTACAAAGCTTAAAGTGTTCTAAGTGAACATGTTTACTATTTTTCACTTTATCTAAAAAGAATGAGAAAGACAAATTCTGCTTTCTGGAGCTCATGATGCAATGAAGGAAGGAGACAAATATTATACCATGGTACTATTATAAGCAAAAATTATTATTCAAAATTAAAAAGTATTAATTCTGGAATGAAAATGAACATGACAAGAACTTCTTAATGGATACAGTTTGGAAGAATGAAGCCAATAATTGCACACTATTGTCATCTGAAATGAAACTTGGCATTGTGAGTAATTGTTTTCTTAATATTCTTATATACACACTCCTCTATCATATGTATACTGCATATATTGCTATGATATCTTCACAGAAAGGAAACCTGGCTCTTTTTTCATCTTCTGAACTATATGTACTGTTTTATCTGTATATCTTTTTAGGGAATACATTTTTTTTTTGCATGGAGAGGCACCAGGAATTGAACCCAGGACTCCTGCCTGCTGAGAACTCTGTCTGCTGAGCCACCATGGTCCACGCTAGGGAATACATTTTGATTAAACTATTGTAGAATTTAGCACCACTTTACAGAAGCCAACAATGGCATAAATAAAGAGAAATAAATGCATAGATACACACACATATTGTTGTAGTTTGCTAGCTGCCAGAATGCAATATACCAGACATGAAACAGTTTTAAAAGGGGGAATTTAATAAGTTGCAAGTTTACAGTTCTCAGGCCATGAAATTGCCCCAATTAAAGCAAGTCTATAAAAATGTCAAAGCTAAGGCATCTAGGGAATGACACCTGAGTTCAGAAATGATATTCAGCATTTCTCTCTCAGCTGGAAGGGCACATGTTGATTATGGTGGCATTTATTAGCTCTCTCTCCAGGCCTCTTGCTTCATGAAGCTTCCCAGGAGGCATTTTCCTTCTTCATCTCCAAAATTTGCTGACTGGTGGACTCTGTGGTTCTGTTGTCCTTCTACTGTGGTTCTGCAGCTCTCCTTATTCTTAAGAAGAAACTCGCTCCAAAATGTCTCCTCTTTTACAGGGTTCCAGTGAACTAATCAAGACCCATGTAGAATGGGTGGAGACACATCTCCATCTAATCAAGCTTAATACCCACAAATGATTGAGTCACATCTCCATAAAGATAACCTAATCAAGTTTCCAACTGATAGTACTGAATAGGAATTAGAAGAAACTGTTGTTCCCACAAGACTGATTAGGATTAAAATGTGGCTTTTCTAGGGTACATAAATCCTTTCAAACTGGCACACATATGCACATGTTTTTGAGTCTTTTACCACAATAATAGACTAGATGGATTTTTATCAAATTTGGAGAACATATTTGGTATAGTTTAACTTAATGTATAATAAATATCTGTATAATTGTCAATTTCATTCCTTAAATAAATCCTCTATTGCTTTTCTTTAGTCTCCTTCTTCTGAAAATAATTTCTGGTAGGGAAGTTAAAAGAAATAGAATAAAAGAGAGAGATTTGGATTAAAAAAAATTGCCTTACCTGCATTCTCATAAGGATTTTTAAAAATAACAATAAATGTAAAAAGTTGTTTAGAAACAAGTTATATGCTATTTAAAATAATGAGGACCTGCATTAAAAATATGCTTCTACAAATGAATTATCTATAACCTGTAAGTGTTACATGACAAAAAAGTCACACTGAAGCATGTCACAATTCATCCCCCATATATCTGATATTTTCAACAATATGTAATTGGTTACCTTACAAGCACAAAATAAAACAAAATAAAGGAGCTTTTCTATTTGCTTCAAGCATAGAATGATGTTTACTAATCAATTATTTCAGAAACACTTTACTAATCAACATAAAATAATAAGTACTAATTAAAAAATTATATTGAAAATATTCCAAACTGGAATACATTTCCACAAGTTGGCAAAAGCATGCTTTTGCAATCTGTTCTTCAAGTCTCTAAAAAATAAATTGCTCCTGCATAAACAATATTTCAGTAACTGACAGACTTGGCAGCTAGGCTGAAGACAGCAGAGATATTAGCAACCATGACTGACAGCAAAATTGGGGGTTGCTGAGAAAGGGAAAGGTATACATTCAAATTTAAGGACTAGCTGTTGTACTTCAGATTCCCTTAAAAAATGTCAGATGACATATTGTGGTCACCATTGATTTAAAAGACATATCTGCAATGGGGCTCTTCATCTCCTCTGATTAGCTTTAGGAAAACCACTTGGGGACATACTGGCCTACACTTCCCCTCTGTGGGCACAACACAGGTGCCCACAGCTAAATTCCTCTAAGTTTGGTTCTCCCTGTGGATGGCATGGCTAATTAGTGAAGGACGCTGAAGGCTTAGTCCACAGTACCTGATGCCAGTCTGAAGAGCAGGGACACAGGCTTTCTAACTTTAAATCTACCAGAGCAGACCTGGAAGAGCAAGATGTTAATGCCTTGATATAAAACCCTCAGTTTAATAGTAAGTTTTCCTCACTGCCTTTCTCTGAATTATGTTTACTGGAACAACCTATTGAATGTTATATTTCAGTGAATTGCATGAAGAAAACTTTTTTAAAATGCAAAAGACAAATGTATTCCACTTCTTGAGCAGCTTTCTCAAAACATTTTCTCAGAAATTTTTGTTATGTAGCTTGTCTTGAAAAGTCATGGGCTCTTATTATTAAATAGAAGAGTGAAAAACAATATACTTCTCCAGCCCCCTCCCCCAAAGAAAGTATTCCCTTCTATAGAGTGTGTAGAAATTATAGTTATCTATTATCTGACTCAAAGGAGAAAATTTAAGGTTAGCCTGTAGCAGAGACTGTTTGTTGGCCCCTTCTTCTTTTACTAATGTCCCCTGAGCTCTAACTGGGAGCATGATACCTAGCCATCCTCCCAGCTTCCCAGACTATAATGCTCTTATAAAGAAGAAGCCAGGGTGCATGGTGGCTCAGTGGTAGAATGTTCACCTTCCATGCAGGGGACCTGGGTTCAATTCCCAGACCATGCATATACACAAAAAAAGGAAGAAAAGAAAAAAGAAAGAGCCAGCCTTCCTTTCCCCTTGCCCTATTCCTAATTTTTATCCCTTTAAAAAGAGCAGTCAACTCAGATAAGGTAACCATATAGCCTAGTTTACAGAGGACACTTACATTTGCTCCTGTTATTCCAGGATATTGCATGGTTTGACATCTATCCAGGACAAATTGTCCCAGTTTGGATGATAAATTATATTGTCAGCCTAAACTCAGACCATTAGATGGAAACTTTATTGTGGCAGAGCTACAAAATAGAAGGAGACACTGGCACCTCTATTTTGGTCTTTGTTAGAGCAGCTAAAAGGTTATAATGTAAAATAATAGAAAAATATTAGAAATCCTAGTTAAAATTCAATATAAGACACAATTATTCCCATCAGGGTGCTTAAAATGTAGTGCAACATTAAAGATTTAACCAACTAATTTTAATCAAGGTGGGGGGAGTTTGAAATTGAAAAAAATAGAAGGATTAGTGTTTCTTTTTTTATACCCTGAGAAACCCAAGAGGGCCTCTTGGAGGAAGAGGTAGTATTTCACCTGGACCCACATTAAAACCATTGAGTAGTCTTTCAAAGGGCAGCAAAAGCTTCTATATAAAAAGACCCACATGAGTGAAGACATAAAGATGGGGATGTAAAAATCAGTTTTAGGAAATAGAAGAATGTGATGTCAGATGGGAAGGATGTAGGAAAAGCTGAAACAAGTGCTGGAACTTGGGGTTCAATTTTGAGATAAATGAATGTGATTCTGAAGTCTTTAGTTTATTCTTCTGGAAATATGTGAATTCACTAAAGGTTTCCCTGAATCTTCTTGTTTCTCATAGTGCTAATATTCTCATAGTGCTAATCAATCACATAATTGATTATTATGGCTAATGAGGAAAGGGGATTAGTGATATATCACACAATATTTTTAAAATAACTAACACTTCTTTACCCACATTCCTGTTATCTCTTGGTCATTTCTTATCCTTCCTCTGGTTATTCTTTGCATCTGAGTTTCAAAAGTCAGGATCCTGGGAGAAGCCCAAATCTTGGAGCAGAAGAATACATATATTTAGAAGAAGATAGGAAGAGAAAATGTCAGGCTACAGCACCCACTACCACCCATACACACACATACCCAAGATTCCCAGGCTGGGAGAGGAGAAAGTTGAGGGAGAATCCATCAGAACCTAGATACTGGTCGGTCCCTAAAAGAATAGGTCCTGCACCCTGACTGTCCCCAGAACACCCAGGAAGCTTTGTGGCATCTGGGAATAGAAGGACCCTTTCCTAGGCAGATGTATACAGGAAAACTCCAAATGAGAAATAGTGACATGATGTTTCAAGGTCCACAACTGAACTGTAAGAGGTCACCATGACAGCACGGCATGGGGGCATCTGACTACTTCTCATCTGCTCAAGAGTGCATGGAAGTAGTAGTGAGGAGTGGAGGGCTAGCAGGGCCCTTCCAAACAAGAACTTGCAACTGTCTTGGGTAACTTGCTTATACCAACCACCCAGGACAAGAGAAGAAGCAGATATGACCACAGATACCACCCTTGTCAGATGAAACAGTGGATCAGAGATGCCCAACATCATGGCACTTTCTAAGCCTTCTAGAAATTAAATTTGATTCAAAATAAAAGGGTGGGGGAAACCCTAATCAGAGAACAGTGTTCTGCCACTTCAGAGAAATATTTGCTCAAAATTGGAATTAAGTTCAGTTATAGAAAAAATTAGAGTTAAGAACTTTTACCCATCTGAGATTTCAGAAAGACTTGCAATATCAGTTCACCACACAATGTCTCCAAAATCTCTAGCCCAGGAACTTGAAAGATGCTAATACTAACCATGACAGGTAACACATGTGGAAAATGAGAACTACTAGCCTAACACAATTTTTAAAAATTCCACCTCATTTAATTAGTGATGAAAATAATTTACTTAGGAAATTGCCCTTCTTAGTTTCTTTATTTCTTTAATGAAAGACAGTTGATTAGATTTTCCTCAAGAACATTTTCTCTTAGTCAAGTTAAATGAAAAAAGAGTGAATTAAATGTTTAATAAATTAAAATAAAAATTGAATCAGAATTATAGAAAACCCAAAATTAAGTTGAAGTGACAGTGAGTGAAATGAAAGAAATATAAAAACACAGGAAAATTATCTGTGCAAACTGGCTGCTTTTAATTAAATCTTTTCTACTTAGTTTACTTGCTAGTCTTGCAACAACATTCTTTTATGCTCTTGGTATAATATTTCATCAGCACAAATAATAAAGCTTATGAGCTGGCATGGACTCTAACCATGATTTACAATATCATTTCATTGGAAAATATACTTCATGTTCCAAACTTGATTACAAAGTAATTCTGAAGAAGTTGAAGAGGAAAAGTAGAATTGGAGACTGTAAGAGAAAGTGAAAGCAAAAAAGAAGGAAGATAGAAAAAAAGATGAGGGCTTTTTACTAAAATGGGGGAAGAAAAGGAGATAAATTGTCTAGATAATGCCATCTGAGTTTGACTTTAATGATAGAGAAAATTAAAGTCAAAATTTTGTCAAAATTCTCTGTAATTCATACCACTCCAGTCAGTGAACATGCCCAGCTTAACAATAGGAAGTGGCAAAGAGAAAGGGGAAAGTCAGCAGAGAACAAATGAAGGATCATCCCCACACTGAAACATTAGCTGTTGGATCTCTCAGGACCTAAGAAGGTGGCAGCAGAAGCAGAGACTTCTAACAGATCAGGGTATAGAGAGTACTGGGGAAATTGTCTTAGGGTCTGTAAATTTTGGGGGCAGGTGTTCCTTGCCATTGCCTAATTTTTCATAACCTAATCTACCCATTCCCACTAAAACATCAATAGCAAGGTGCTTATGAGGCCTGTTTTTTATCACTAAAGATACATGCCACTGAAGATATAATGTTTTAAACCCAAGCACTTAAAAGGAGCCAAAATTAAAAATAAAATTCCTTGACTTCAAGCATTTTACATTTGCCAGCCCTCAAAAAAGAGCTAGTGTGCAGTTGAAGGAATGAAATGAATTGTTCTTTTTGCTTTCAGAGGGCTGAAAATTTTTAAGCAACTACTCTCAGTATTTGATTATATTATAAAATAAGAGTATTTACATTGGAATTAAAGTCAGTTTGTAGATATTTACTTTACTTATTAAGATCTCATTTTGAAATCATGTGCTTTTTCCTTCTTAATAGATCATGTGATTTACTTTTAGTAAGTTTATTAACATAGTTTCAAATAAAATAATAGATTCTGACACTAGCAGGTGATAAGATATTAATTTCACATTAATTAGCTGTTTAATCATGGGAATCTTACTTAATATTTGAGTCAGGTTGCTATCTCTTCAAATATCTACTTAGCATTATGAGAAGCAAAAAAAGTGGTGAGGTATTCAAAAAGGGTAACAGTGCTAAGAACATGTTATCAATAAGTGTTAGTCACTTTCTTTCTTGCTCCTCTCCCTAACCCATATGCTTCCTCCACCTCTTGCAACAGTGAAACTGTACAGCCAACTGTTGATAAAATATTTGAGATGAAGGAGGTTTACTGCACCTGCCATATCTCTGCCTCCAAGATTATCCTCCATTGTCCCTGGCTTTCTAATTCATGATCTCAGAGGTCTCCAGTTGAGATATTAATTGCCTGGCCCTAATCTACTATTCACCCCATCTATTTATGTCAGATGAAAGTTTCAGTGATAAAAAACAAACAAACAAAACAACCAGAAATCCTGTCTCAAACTGGCTTAAAAGATTGAGTAATGTATTGTTACACACAGTAAATTCAGAGGTAGGAGGCTTCAGAAGTGTCTAATTAACCCACACTCATTCTGTCTTCCTTTTTTTTGTATGCTGTATGGTGGGGGTCAAATTCCATTTTTTTTCCATATAAGTATCCCATCATTGCAGCACCATTTGTTGAATTTGTTGTCATTGTTGTTGAATTATTTTATTTATTTATTTTTAGCTTTAGTTTTTTGTCTTCCTTTTATGCCATATATGGAATTTGCTTCATCCCAAAACTGTTTTATCTTAATCAAAAGATGGCTTTCAGAAGCAACTGGAGTTGCATCCTTCCTTGTCACATCCAAAAGGCTGTGACAGATCATCTTTCCCTGACAAAGTAAAAGAGCCTAAATTCTGTGTGATTAGGTTTAATTAGGTCAGTTGGACACCTTTTACTAATGATGGTCAATTGGGAAATGTGCTGATTGGCTTAAGGTTAGATTCCATTAAAGAAACAACTGGAATGGAATTTACATGATTGATTAAAACAAATATTTACTCCTGAAGAGGGAAATAGGAGTCTCAGCTTCCTCTTGAGTCACAAGACCTAGCTGGGAAAGAGCAGATGCCTGAACAGGTTTGGAGTTCTGTTAGAATAGAAAGTGTTAGGTAAGACCCAAAAGTGTCCATTGCCCTTTGTTACCAATCACTGACTCAACCAGTCAGTCTGGCTGGGCCTCAAAAGCCTTTACACAGTGTAACAGGAATAACATTTTTAAGATATTAAATTGATAAATGTTTCATTTCATGTAAATAGTTTTTCCTTACCTCTGCAACCCCAACAGCTCCTCTCCCATTGAATCAGGGACATGGAATATTCCACAAGAAGGGCAGAATTCAGCCTAGAAAGAGAAAGTCAGTGCTCAGTTTGGATTTCTACTTAGATTATTCTTGATAACACAGCTAGCTCTTGTTGAGAGAGAAAAGAGACTTCTACATTACCCAAACCTTATTTATACAACAAAAGCAAGAAAGCCTGAGCATAAAGCTTCACTGGAAGCCACAGCATAGGGAGGAAGAGAGTAGAATATATGGGAAGCACCTTCCAGGGTGAGTGAAAAGTTCTTCTATGACTGAGGATGCTAGAGAGAAAGGAAGTAAAGGGAAAATAATTTGCCTTGCTTCCCACCTCCACCCCACATTCCAGGCTGAAAAGCTAGTATGGTGGTGTCAGAAACAACCAGAAAGTGCTACAGAAATCCTCTAAGCTGGGGGAATTGGGTCTCACTTCCCAGAGAATGGCTCAGAGAAAGTTCAGGTGCTTTAGGAAAGTCTCACAACAAAATGGGATAGGAATGTCAAAGTACCAACTACGGGGTGACATAAATAGGCAAAGAGAAATGATGTTATACATTTTTGCATGCTCCAAGTATGACACAGATGATAGCTCAGGCAATTGAATGCAGGTTCACCAGGGGACCAGCAGGAGGGGTGAATGAGGAGTAGCCACTCAACAAAGGGCAAAGTGGCCCTGTAACAGGAGACTATAGGGCAGACTGACCAAGCCAAGTGCTTCCCACTACTGCCCTCCAGAGTGTAAGCTAGAACCCAGTATGCAAAGAGTCATAAAAATAAAAAAAATGAAAAACACCATTTCAAACTATCTGAGTGGACATGCATAAATTCCATCCCCACTCCAAAATGCTCCCAGGTACCACTATTCAGAAGTAGGAACCATGGGTAATGGGGGTGGCAGAGCTGAGAGTTAGAAGCAAGAGTGACCAGAGCAGGTTCAAATAGACTGTGAAGGTCAGGCTATTAACCAGAAATGACAAGTAACTTCTGCCTCTGTATTTACCCTGCTCAACACAGTCTAGAAAGTGCCAAAACTATAGCAAACAGATTTTTTTTAAAGACATAAACTCACATGGGAATGACAGAGGAGACACCACCAGTAAAAGTATAAATGCTGTAATGCAGGTAGATAACCAGTAAATGGGAAAATTAAGAATTTATCCAATTTACACCACAGAATCCTCAAAAGGCACAAAGCAGCAAATATAGAGCGGTCTACTTTTGACCATATTTCTGCTGTAAGCCAGCACCTGTTTTTTTTATGTTTTGTTTTAATTTGTACAGCTTTGCTGTGAAATAACCTATATACCATAAAATTCAATTCAATTAAAGTGGACAGTTCAGTGGTTTTTAGTATAGTCACAGAGTTTGCTCCCATCACATAATCTAGTTTTGGAACACTTTCATAAGGTCTCCTCTTTATGGATGCCCTCCCTGACTCTCCTTAAGAGTCCCACAGTACTTATTTTCCAATTCTTTCCTAATTATTTCACTTAGCCATTGGCTTACTTGTTTAATATGGGTCTCTTCCACTAGAACATAAGCTCCATAAAGCAGGAAGTTGGTCTCTTTTGTTCTTCCTTGTATTCCACCTGGAAGCTGAGCACAGGGTCTGGCACATAGTATATGGTCACTAAAAAATTTATGAATGTTTGAACTGGCAAGACATCATTACAGCAGAAGACAAGCATTTGTGCAGTGAGAGTGGGGAAGCAGGTATCATGAGTGACTCTATGTGGCACTGAGGAGGAATGTCAAGCCAGTTGTACTTAGCAGATAAACCAACCCTCCACCTAGAGTTTGGAAGACAAACTAAACTTATGGGAGTGAGTAAAGCACCTTAGGTTCTTGAACAGTAGGGTGAGTGGGAAAGAGGGTCCTGAGAAGGAGATAACACTACTAGCAGGGGAATCTCACACAATTAATTGAAAGTTATAAAAAAATGACAATCATAATACTGCTCATGTTGTTAGAGATGCTCTTATTGCTTACATTTACACCTTAAAGCATGCAAAGTAAGTGTTCCTTTGATGCTTTGACCCCATATTTGGTGCTAATTGGATGTAAAGTGGCTATACAAGGTAGGGCATAGTTCTGTGCTAGAAAACCTGAGTTTATATCCCCATTCTGCCACTTTCTAGCTGCGTTGTCTTCATGCAAGTTATTCATTGTTTTGTGCTTTGATCTGTTCAATTATAAAAGAGACATCATAGCTCCTGTATCATAGGACTGTTGTATTAAATGAAAACTAATCAAAGCAGAGCTGTCATATGTCCAATGCTATATACTGTGTAGCAGTAGTACAAGTGGGAGTAGTGGAGGTGGAGGTGGTGGTTGTAGCAAAACCAGAGAGCAATGATAGTTGAGTAGCCCATCATACCTGTCTTATGGGACAAGAATGATTTACCTCAGTGTCAAACAGTGTCCAACACAAATTGCTAAATTAATATTGAATTGATTTGCATGCACAATGTTTCCTATCATACTGCAAGGTAATTTGACACAATTTATTTTTCCTCAAGAGCTGAGTGAATCAGCAGATTGTAGTACCTGTCACTAGCAAACTGATTCCAAGCAATTCTTCATTCTCAACTTCAACCCACAGAGAGTGCCAGAAGGACAGCCAGCCATATTTGTGAGTGTGTTGATGTGGGTATGTGCCTGAAATGATATTTGGAATGTCACTGTGTGTGTTGCAAGAAAAGCACAAGAATATACTTCTTTTAAGAAGCAAAATGGGAATACAGTGGTCAATCCTGAAAAATAAGGCATGATATTCATAGATCATGAGAATTATTTCTTTGGAGGAAGAAGTTACTGGTTTGCATGTATCAATAGCATTTTCAATGCTTTCTCTTCAAAGATAAATAAGAGAAAAGTCCTCACTTGGCTTTTAATTTGGCATCACAATTGATTAGTCCAGTGGGACACACTGGTTCTTCAAATATATTATCTAAGGACACTGGAAAGGAGAGTAGAAAAGTGGGTCTATCTTATAATCTGTATCAAAACCAGCTTCAGAATCAGGGCAAGCCTCAAGCACCAAAAGCAGGGAGTGAGACCAGTTATTTAATTTTCCAAGGAAAACTTGGAGAAAGTTTTATCAAAATGTTTTAAGCAAAAACAAGGGTAAAGTGAGCTTCTTTTAAGTTAAAAGAGAAGGTATCATTTTTAAAATAGCCTGAAGTATTATTTTTCAGCTATGCAATAAAACACACATCTAGTGAACTTTTCATGAATGTTAAATGGGATACAGTTAAACACTCAAATCCAGCATAGAGAACTATAGCAAAACTTCTGTTACAAGAAGACAATAGTGAAGGAAGTTTGGGTTACTTGCTCTTATAATAAGCTGTCATTTTCTTTCACTTCTAGCTTTCTAGGCACACATGGGAAAGGAAATTGTGCTGCAAATTACTCCTGTGCCTTCTTACAAGTGAGCTTTACAAATAAAGGACAGTTGGGACATTATTAAAATAATTAAAACATACAAATCAATTAAAACATATAAATCAAGTTTGATTAAGCACAGGTATAGTTATTTTTTAAGCAATAACTAATTATATTCAATTTATTTTAGAAAGCAAAGAACAAGGATATTCATGTTTTGGGAAATCCTAAACTTATTAATCAAATATTGGTTAAGTCTTCAATACACGCCTAATGTCACATTAGTTATATCCCATGTCTTATTATTTATGGTAACTCAGTTTATTTAACCCAAATACATTCACATATACATAAAAATATGTATTTGCATCTTTGTGGCAGTTAAAATATGGGGATGGGAAAAAGAGAATCAGTTTGTGGTCTGGCAAACCTGGAGAAATCAAAAACACAAAAACCTGGGTTCAATTCCTGGTGCCTGCCCATGCAAAAATAAAGAAAATAGGAAACCTTTGGGTGGGCAATGGTGGCTCAGTGATAGAGTTCTCACCTGCCATGCCAGAGACCTGGGTTTGATTCCTGGTGCCTGCCCATGCAAAAAAAATAAATAAATAAAAAACACAAAAATTCCCAAAAGAGTCAACAAGCCATTTCAGGGGAAACTGAGAGCAAATAAAAGCAAGGGCAAAGGAGAAATATCTTCTGAAAGAAATGCAATGGAAGTTAGTTTGGGAAGTGGATCTGGGGAATGGAGCTGAGAATATGCAGGTACACTTGCATGATTAATCTCCACTTTCACTTCCAAAAGGGATAAGAGTTACTTTATCAGTTAGTAGTAGTGTCTGAAATGAGGATGGGTAGTATGGCATACAGAGAGGCACAATGGTCAAGAGCAACACCCTGAAGACCAACAGCCAAGGTTTAAATCAGTCTTCACCACTTAGCAGCTGTTTGACATTGTGTCAGCCTCGATTCCCACTTTCTTAAATGAGATTAATAATAGAGACTAGATTATAGAGCTGCTATTATTACTAAATGAAATAATCCCTGTGTAGCTCTTAGAATAGTACCTGGAATATATAAAATGCTTCAATGTAAGTTCATGGTAATTTTATTATTATTTTCAGCTTATATTTATTGAATACTTTACTTCCCAGGCACTTACTATTCTAAGTGCTAAGGATACATGAGTTAACAAATAAATATGTAATATAATTTTTAGGTAGTATTAAGTGGGATGAAAAAAAAGTAGACTAGGGTGATAAAGGAAGCCAGTGTGGGTAGTAGGAGAAATGTTAAGATGAGGTTGAAGAGGAGATAAGGGCTCAGATCACGTGAGGCCTCTTGAGTCATTAAGGATTTTTGGCTCAATATTCTATTCATTGGAAGGTTGAGATCCAGAGATTAATATGATCCAATTAATGACCTTAAAAATTATCTTGGCTGCTGCTGAGTAGTCTGTAAGGGGAAAGAGTGAAAGAAGGAAAACCAGACTGGTGAGTTTTTAAATTATTCAGAATAAAGATGATAATGGGTTGGAATAGAGTAGACTCATGGTTGATACAGTGTGAGTGATGGGATTGAGGCTATGTTTTAAATATAGTTCTGACACTTTTTGTCAGTGGATTAAATTAGAGTATGACAAAGTGAGAGAAATCAAGAATGACTCAAACAAATGAATGAGTGGTGCTGCCATGTAATGAGTTGGGAATGACTGAGCAGGGAAGAGATTTGGAGGTGAGAATTAAGAGTTCTGTTGGGAACAAAATTTTGTGATTCATAGTGGATGACTAAATGGATATGCTAATTAGGCAGTTAAATACATGAGTTTAGATTTCAGAGAAGAGGTAGGTTCCAGAGAAAGAAACTTAGGAGTCATCAGCATTTGGATGATATATAAAGCCATGGAAAGAATGAAAGCACCTAAGGAGTTAAACAAATATGGATGGAGAGAAAATGAAAGTCTGAGGAGCATATCCTCAGGCATTTCAACATTTAGATTTTGGGAAGTGGGAAAAACAAAGGCAGTGATAGAAAAGTGTGTTTTCCAGAAATGTGGTCTATCTGTGAATGTGTTGTTCCCAGAAGCCAAATGGAGAAAATATTTCTAAAAGAGGGAGGTGATCAAATGCTGAGAGGATGGGTAATCTGAGGACTGAAATTGGCTAGTGGATTTGGCAAAGTCAAGGTCATTGGGAAACTTTACAGCTGTTTATGTAGCATCTTGGAAATGAAAGCCCAGTTGGAGTACAAGGTAGAGGAGTGATTAAAGACAGCTATTTTGAGGTATTTTACTAAAAAGGGAAGGATAACAGTGAGCAAAAACCTTCAGAGGAATGTGAAGACAGGTGAGAACTTTTCAAATACAGGAGCTATTACAGCATGTTGTATGCTTACAGAAATGATCCTATAGATGAGGAAAGATGATGCTGGGGAGAAGAGAATGGGAAACCAAAGAACACAACTAGATATGTTTACCTTCAATGGGAATACCCACACCTCAGCCATTGCTACAGGAGAGAAGATGGAGTATATGAGTACAGTTACAGGCACTTTGGCAGATTTTGTTATTGATGGATGAAAATGTCCTAACTCTATTTCCTCCTGTTTTATTAGGCAAATAACAAACACAACCATCAGCTGAGCATCAGGACTGTGAAGGGAATGTTGGAGGTTTGAAGAAAGGGGAAGTTGTGCAGCAGTCAAGTGAGGGAGTGGGAGAATTAATCAATAAGAAATCTAATAGGATGGCTGAGCAGTGTTGAGGGGACACTGGAGATTTATAGTCATAAATTTTGAGTGAGATCAGTCAATATTTAAGTGTACTTTTTCTCCAGACACATTCACAGACTTGAATTGAAATGCTGAGCTAAGCAAGTGTTAGATTTAGGGTCAGAGTTCTGCACAGAGTTTCACCAAGAGAAGAAGGACAAGTGTGTTGATAATATGTGCATGATTATAATGATGATCTTGCTGTCCAAGTCAAATAGAGAAGGAATTGAGACCATAAAGAGGGAAGTGAAATGATGGGATCAATGTATGGGTCTTGTAGGAGAGAATTACTAGAGTAGAAATTTTAGACAGATGCCTCAAAAGATAAGAGATGGGGATCAGAGGATAGGAAGAGAGAAATTCTGATTTGGAAGACATGCAATCATTGGTGGTCTAGGCTGTGATCATGGAAATGGGGAGATCATTGGAGACAAGAAGGGAGCTAGGCTCACCTATGTGAAAGTGGAAATCACCAAGAATGATAGAAGGAGTTGTGATAAAGAAAACATTCAGCACTAAAATATTCAGTGAACAAAGGGGAAAGCTAAGCCAGTGGACTGCAGTATGGCAGTATATCAATTGAGCCTGTATTTTATTGGAGCTGCAGTGAAATGGTTGGAAAGGATGGCAGCTATTCCACCACTACTTAATGGGGGGCAGGGAAAGGGAAAGAGGGAACAGTCACCACCTGAGAGGGATGAAGGAAAGCAGTTTCCCCAAAGGACACTTGCAGTTATAGCAAGAAGGTAAAGGGAATTTACAGGAAATATGGAAGAAATAAGGGACTTTTAGAAACCCAAAGGTAAGTTTTGAGGGCACAGAAAGCAGAGTGAAAAATCTGGGTAATTGTGTTACTGGACAAAGGCAGCAGACTCTTGCCCATGTGCTCAAATGTCCAATTCCTAAGACACAGGGTTTCAAAGACAGAAGCGTTTATTTTGCTAGGCATGAAGCAGGAGATCAGATGGCCTATTGGCCCAAAATTCTGTGTCCCCAAGTTTAGGAGGTTCAAGATTTCTATGGATTCTAACAAGGGGAGATGAAGTCATTACAGTTTCAAATAATCAAGTCTAAGCAGAAAGAGAGACAGGTATCATTTCAAAAGTGCAAGCCAAATGGAAGGAAGGTAGGTTATCATTTCAATAATAAAAATGTAAGCCCAAAGGAGGGGAGGCAGAGTTACTATTTCAATGGCAGAGTCTAGTGGATACAATTTACAAATGTAAAGGGCTGGAGCTAGTTAATGGCTGACACAAATTTTTCATTAGCATTAGGGTTTTCACCCTACAAGCTACATTAAGAGAAAGACAGGATAAAGCAAGTAACAGATCCTAAAATCACAAAGGCACAAGATAAGTACTTTTACAATCATTTCAGATATCAGCACAGCTGAATTATAGTTCAGAGATTTCAAATATTTCCCTCTATCTACTCTAATATACCAGAAAGCAAAAAGGAATAGTCACATAATGATTCAGCAACCATAATTATCCCTTAAATCTTAATTTCTTGGTTACAACTGGGGAGAGGTAAGAACTTTATTCAGACTGAGCCCAATGAGGATAAGTGTTCAGGTATTGAGGAGTGACTTAGAAGGCTTGTATTTGTTTGTGAGGATTGATATAAATGGAAAAATATGTAGTTAGTCCAGATAGTATGGTGTTGGGACTGGTCTCTTGAGTATTTTGTCATAGTGAGGCAGGCAGTGGGGTTAGGTGGAACTAGAGAGAGTGCTGTTTTAACCAGGAGCACACAGGGCTGTCCCCCTCTCCTTGAGTTCTTTCTGGTGGGGATGGGGAAGTTCTTCTCCATGACTCAAGCCGCTCTAGGGGCCTTTAAACTTGCCTTGAGTGTCAAAGTCCTGGGGTAGTCTTCCTAGGAGCACACAGTATGCTGAGGGCCTTCTTAAATCTCTCTTTAGGTCTTTCCAAGAGATTGCAAAGATCTGAGCTCCCCTTCAACCCTTCCATAGGCCAATTATTAGTAGTGATTGTATCAGTGGTTGCTGTGGTACTGCTATTGCCTAATGGTAATTGACATTTCTCTGGTATATGATTTATTAGTATTTCCAACAATTCTTTATATGGATATTTTTCAATTGCCAATGCAGCATCTAGTTCACCCTTTCCATAACAAAGGAAACCTCATAAAGGAATTCACCCCTTACTTATTCTTAGCCAATCTGCTTGGGTGGTAGAGACCCATCCCTAGCTGAAGGAATAGGCTTTGATCAGCACATTCCTTCTCCTTGGCCATGTTTTTGCTTCAGGGACAAACATATGGTTCAACAAGAACCAATAGAATCTGTTATACTTGTTTCAGCATCTGAGGAACAAGTCTCCTTCTTCCTTTTCCTAGGTTGCTGTCAAAACTCTTCTCCTGTTGATTGAGAAAAAGAATGTTTATGCCCTGCAAGCTGATGGCAGCCATCCTGCAACTTAAAGGGGAGAGTCCTCTTGACTTTGTGGTCAGGATCAAGGAAACAAAGTCAAGAAATTGAGAGAAAGAAACTGATCGCAGTGCTCTGTCCTGGATTAAGTCATACCTGAAGCTTTACCAGGAAGCTTCAGTGCATGGGTCAATACATTCCATTAATTATATAGGTTAGTGAGTTTACTTTTCATTTACTAATAGAGAAGCAATTATTTAGTTCTTATTGCATTGGATTCCTAAACATACTAGCTCAGACCTGAACTTTATTTTAGGATTTCCTCTAATCTACATTCTGATTTAGACAACCAGGAACTATTCAAATTTATTAAAAACTTTCATTAAAAAAGTATTTAATTATTGTGATTGTAGTGGGTTGAATTGTGTCCCCACAAAACGTATGTCCTAGTCCTAGCCCCCATACATGTAACTGTGACTTTCTTTGGAAATAGGGTCTTTGCAGATTTCATTAAATTAAAGGTCTTGAACTGAAATCCTCTTGAATTTAGGTGGGCTCTAAATCCAATCACTGATGTCTTATTTTACGAGGCCACTATGTTTATTGACTTAAACAACAAGTATCTGGTAGTTCATTGTCTTAAAGCTAGAAGCTCAAAATCAAGGTGGAGGCAAGACAATGGTTTTTTTAAATTTAATTTATTTTGTATTATCAAACCAAAAGAACATATAAACATGAACACATTTAACATACAAATAGTATGTGTATGGTATAAAACCCATGGCTCACAATATTGTCATATAGTAGTATATTTATCACCACGATCATCTTTTAGAACATTTACATCACTCCAGAAAAAGAAATAAAAAGAAAAAACTCACATATTCCATACACCTTACAACCTCCTCATTGACCACTAGTATTTCTATTTACTCAATAGATTTTAACCTTTGTTCCCCCTAATTTTTCTCTATACCCCTAATTTTTTCTATACCCCTTACCAGTCACTTTCATTGTTCACTAGTACTTCAGTCTGCTCAGTTTATTTTAACATTTGTTCCCCCATTATTTATTTTTAATCCATATTTTTTACTTATCTGTCAATATCATAGATAAAAGGAACATCACACACAAGGTTTTCACAATCCCATAGTCACATTGCAAAAGCTATATCATTATACATTCATCTTCAAGAAACACGGCTACTAGAACACATTCTACAGTTTCAGGCATTTCTCCCTAGCCTCTCTAATACACTTCCAGGATAACCTCTCAACTCTGTTTGAAATCTCTCAGCCACCGACACTATTTTGTCTCATTTCTCTCTTCCCTCTTTCAGTAGAGAAGATTTTCTCAATCTCTTGACACTGATTCCCAGCTCATTCTAGGATTTCTGTCCCATGTTGCCAGGGAGGTTTACACCCCTGGGAGTCATGTTCCACATAGAGAAAGGGAGGGCAGTGAGTTTGCTTGCCATGTTGGCTGAGAAAGAGATAGGCCACATCTGAGCAACAGATTAGGCCTGAGGTGACCTTTAGGCCTAATTTTAAGTAGGCTTAATCTATCCTTTTTGGAGATAAGTTTCATATGAACTAACCCCAATACTGAGGGCTGGGCCTGTTGATTTGGTAGTCCCCACTGCTTGTGAGAATATAAGGGATTCTCCAAATGGGGAAGTTGAATTTTCCCCCTTTCTTGCCATTTTCCCAAGGGGACTTAAGGTAATGCTTTTAATCAAGGTTTGTAGCCTTCTGGTGCTGGCTTGCTGTAATCCTGGGAGTTCCATGGCTTCCATCTTTGCCTTCCATCACATGGTGTTCTCTCTCTCTCCTTGTGCCTGCTCTTCAGATTTTCTGCTGACTTTCAACTTCTCCCTGTGGCCTTCTCTTACCACTGGCTTCCAGTTTCTTCTCTTTATAAGGCCTCCAGTACATGGATTAAGACCCACCATGATTCAGTTGGCCACATCTAAACTAAAAATAGCATTTTCAAAGTCCTATTCATAAATGGGTTCACACCACAGCAATGCAGATTAAGATTAATAACATATTCTTGAGGGGTAAATAATTCAATCTAGTGCAACTGGTGTCCTTACAGAGAAAGGAGAGGGTTACTTGAGATGCAGAGACAAAGAAAGTAGAAAGCCATGTGAAGACACATAGGCAAAGATTGTAGTTATGCTAGGCTCCAAGCCAAGGAACACCAAGTATTGCCCAAGCCACCAGAAGCTAGAAGAGAGGCATGGAATGGATTCTCCCTCAGAGCTTCTAGAGGAAACCAGCCTTGCTGACTATTGATTTTGGATTTTTGGCCTCCAAAACTGTGAGAGAACAAATTTTAAGATACAAAGTTAATGCACATGTGTTGCTGCAGCCCTAGGAAATTAATACCATTCTCTTAGTCTGACTTTTTCTTGAAAAACACACAATCCTGGCTTGATACAATTCAGTGAGTGGCTTCAGAGAAGGGACTCAGAGTTTCCAGGATGTAGTATGGATAGTAAGTTTCCACTGCACCTTGTTTGTATTTGTTCCTGTTTGCTTTATGTTTGTTTGCTTTATGTTCTAAGTTTCCTTCTCCTGGCTTCTTCCCATGCCTTTTTTCTCAAAGCCCCAAAGATTCCTACTCTTCCCACAGCCAGGTTTTTCTTCCAAGTCAGACCACCCAGAAGCCTTTTCCTTGTTTACAGTGAGATTATCAACTACAGTCCTCTCACACTGAGTAGGCAGACTACTTCAAACATGAAATGCCTTTTAAATGACTTGCTAACCAAGCCCAATTTAATTGTTAGGAAAGTATGCCTGGAGGCCAAGCACTTTGTCTATTTCATCATGAAGTATTTCTCTTGAGTGGACACAATTCTACTGGTAAAATTTTCAGCTGAAAAATCCTTTTGTTTTTTGTTTTACAATACTTACATATACCCAAGTAAACATTAGAAATCAGTCTTTCAATTTAAGTTTTATGATAGTGACACTGAGAAGTCCTATCACTTAGCAAGAATCTTGCAAAGAGATAAGATAATTAACCTTAATTTTCATACTTCCTTAGGACACTTGCTCCCAGCAGGTTATCTGCATTGCTCTGTGTCTATTTAGATTCACTATATTTATTCCAATCTTCCACTCAGAGTTTCCTAAAGGAATCATCAGGAAAAATAACAGAAGACAGACATTCCTCCTCAGATCTAAGCACCCTTGTGATACAATTTTGGATAGAATCAGATGCTTTCTCTACTTCTCCCTGTGGGAAAACAGTGTAGCACCTCAGTCATTGTAGAGGCTCCCCATATGTATGTCTCATCTCATTGTCCTGATATTAGGGCTCAACACTAGTACTAGCATAGGGCCCTGTAAACTGTATTTAGAAAATTAGACTTTATCCTAGGCAATGAGGAAGTCACCATTTTGCATGACAGTGATATGATCAGATTGTTCTAATGAATAACTTTGGCTATGCTGGGGAGACTGGGTAGGAGGAAGCTGGAATAGACTAGGAAAGTTGGTAACCAGGCTGATTTTTAGTCCAGAGAAGGCATAGAGGTTTAGTAATGGCAATGGAAACACATAGGTAGTCAAAAAAAACTTTTGACTAAAAAAAAATTTTAGTGAAAAAAAAATCTGTAGGACTTGTGATTGATTGGATGTAAATGGGAAGGAGTTGGAGATTTCAAGGGTAAAACCAAGGCTTCTGGATGGATTGATAGGGTGGTAAGAACTGACATTCATTGATGCTTTCTATGTGGCTTACACTGTTCTCAGGCTTCTACATGTGATCTTAATACAACAAAATTTTGAGGTAAGTACATTCCTATTCTTCCCATTATATGAGTTAGGAAACTGAAGCAGAGAAGATAAGTAATTTCCTTCAACTCATACAACTAGTAAGTGTTGGAGCCAGGATCCAAGCCAGCTGGTGCTTCAGAGCCCATGTTCCCAACCTTTAAGATACTGAGAACACAGAGCAAGAGATTGTTTCAAAGAGAAGATGTTTAGTTGAGTTTTGGACAGGCTGAGTTTCAGGTACTTTGGAGATATCCTGAGAGAGATGTTGGTCCAAACTCAGGAGTGAGGACCAGTTGGAAAATAGACATTTGAGTCACTAGCATGTTAATGGTAATCACAGCCAAAGGGTGGATGAGATTGATGGCTGAATGAATGTGGAGAAGCAGCAGAGCAAAATGCCAAGACTGAGACCTGAGGTACACCAGTTCTTTCTATGTAGAGTTCACACTCACAAGAACATGGATTAAGATTAAGAACACCTTTGCAGGGGGCATAATGTAGTCTACCACATCCATCTATTGGGGTAATCTTATTCTATTTCTTGCATGTAAGGAGCCTTGGAACAGTGATATCTAACAGCTTTGGGTGAGGGATGTTGTACCAAGGTGAGAACTGAAATGTGTGAGGAGGACCAATAGGACATCTGTTCTGTGCCACAGCCACATAAACATGACCAAATTGCCTAACTTCTTAGAATCTAAGTTCTTAAATCTGCAACAAGGAACCAATAATGTTTGATATTTGATAGAAACACTCAACAGTTGAGTGAGTCAAGGTAAATTTTTAATATTATAGTTGAAATCCAATTCTAATGAACCAAAACAGTAACTAGCTTATTAAAAAATCTTAAGCACTCATGAGAAGATACATCATAGAATACTGAACATGACTTTTATTTAGTAAATAAATAGTTACTGAGAACCTACTATACACAGGTACTCTTCCATATGCTGGAGATATAAATGAGAATGAAGAAAACCATCCCTGCTCTTCTGGAGCTCACATTGCTGAATGTATCATTTCTGTCAGTTTGAATGCAGGTTGCAGTTTTTGTTAATTGGTACTGCTACTTTTCTTTAAGTACACATATACTAATTTTTCAACAGTATAACTTTAATTGGTATCAACAGCAATTTAGAATTACATTAGCAGCCCTGATTTTATAGTCACTGAATGGATATAATCAATAAAGGAAAAATGTTTACTAAACATTTGTTAGTCTGGAGATGTAGATGATATTTTACCATTCATACAATGACAGACTTTACTTACAGACAATTTGAAAGAAATGTCACTCTCTTAATTCAAATGCTACAATAGTGCAATTAAAACAAGACATTTGTCTTCAAGTGTGTCTTCCCTATCACTACTAATGCCCTGGGTCATTAGTTCCAACACTGTGAATTAGTTCTCACTATCCCATTCAATTTAATTAGTATACCAGATAATATTTAAGAACACACTTTGCACTGAAGCTAATAGAAGATAATGGCTCTTACAAAGAGAGACAATTTATCTTGTTCTTGGCTACACAGAAAAATATATTTATACTTAGCATTGAAAATATTAAGCCACAGCCCTTTTACAAAAAAGCAAAAGTCATCATCATCTCTCTAGAAATAAGGATACTCTCAAATTGAGATAAGTCATTGCCTCACACATGTAGCAAATATGCCAAAAAGATTCTTAGCCTCTTTTTTTATTATTTGATCACAGAGGCAGAGAGAGCATTGTATTAGCTGACCTAGTGATCATTTTTCATCCATCTTGACAGAGTGTTCAAATACAAATACCTAAGCAATATACCATAACATTCCTTGCAATGTAGTCTGATTCTCTATCAATTTACTCTCAAAACACAAAACTGAATCAATATTGAAATCATATCCTTAACAGAAAAGGGAAAGTTTGTTACTCACAGTAATAGTGCTAACTTTGCACATTCAAGGATTGAGCTGATGAACTCACTAACTCCTTAAATTTATCTTCAACCTGTATCTACAGACAGGTATTATAGAAAACACCAGGATATACTGACAACAAAGAACTTTCACATTCAATAAACTGGACCAATTCTAGCCTTGAGACAGGCAAGCTGCTAGGTCCTGGGATTAAGACCCCACCCAGGCCTCAAATTGTTGAAGATTTAGTTAGAAAGGCAGATGAACATATTGTGAGGAACTAAATAGGTTGGCTATCCAAAGTTAGGCTTTGAATTCAACATGGGACATTGCAAGGAACAATTTCCTGTAGCACCATGTAAATACTGACTGAATCAGCATGCAACGGACAAGATCAGTAAATGTAAAATCCCTTTCAAATGGCATTATAAAAGGAAACAAAATCTTAAATTAATGTCTGGGATTCAATTTGTATTGAGTTAATGGTACTATTAGATAAATTTCTCTAGCATTTCAGGAAGAGGTTGATTTTGACTGTGACACCTTCCTGAGATTGGCTTTTAAATCACTTAATTTATTTTGGATTAAAGTATTACCATATGTTAATATGTTTGTATATGTAAAGCCAAAATACCTAAAATAGAAGGGAGATAGCTCTAACCCAGGATGAGACAGGAAAGGATTATTATGCTCACTTCCAGAGACCAGGAGATCTCAGAGTGTGGGCAAATGATCTCTAAGTTCACAGTTAACATGAATGTTTGATTTGGAAAAGAGATAAATAAAAAAATGATAAATTGGTACTGGCAAGGAATGATTTTTATTTCCACCAAAAAGTGTAACAGAGAACTTTCACAATTCAATAAATCTCTGCTAAGTATCAGCCTATTCAATCAGAAGTGGAACCAATTTCCATTTGGCCAGTTATGTGGGAGTCATGTGCAGAAAGCCAAGTTAACTGGTACCATACTTCCAATTTATTCAGAGAAGATTAGTCTGCCATATAGCATGGTACTGTGGCCAGGTATTTGACTAATCTACTGATGGTCCAGCTCTGCCCACAGGAGCAAAAAAGACCTGGACAGGCAGTTGCAATTATCTGATTTGCTTGATAGCTAAATTTCTCATTTTTGATTGATAAAATCTGGCTATGACATCAGTCTTATGAGTTGCCAAGCATGATTTTGCAGCTTCATGTCTTTCAATTCTGGGACCCTGAAAAGACAGTATTCCTGGACCTGCAAAGCCCAGGGTAACACTGGCCTAGGATAAGTTTACCAATAAAAGACAATGCAGGGATGACTCACTTTGAACAACATGACTCCTACTCTGATCAGAGAGAATGAGACCAAAGATTGGTGCCCAAATCATGACAGGTTACAGAGTGTCTTAGCACAAGAACTGGGTGATAAAATACCAAGTCAGTTGCAATGTTTTTCATTACAACTTCAAAAACAGTTAACAGACATGAGTGTGGAAAAAAATGAAGAGATACCTTGAGAATCCATTAGATAGAAACCATGAGGAAACAGAGACAGTAAGGCAGCAGAAGTCATAAATAAGTAGAATCAATAAGATGCAGAGGAAAGTTGAGAGATGTTGGTAAATAGTGACTGATAGAGACATAAAGTGGTAGAAACAACATAGTGTTGGAGAAGATGACCACAACTATTGCTGTTACCTACACAATGTCCTGGTTCTCCTGGGGGCATGTACAGGTTTGAATCTGTGGTTTGTACTCCAGAAAAGCCATGTCCTTTAATCCTCATTCAGTATTGCTGGGGTGGGGGTGGGGGGAACCTTTTGATTGTTCCCATGGAGATGTGACCCACCCAACTGTGAGTGATACCTTTTGATTAGATGGGTTGCATGGAGATGTGTCTCCACCCATTCAAGGTGGGGTTGCTTACCAGAGTCCTTTAAGAGGGAACAATTTTGGAAAAAGCGAGAAGAGCCCACATAGCTAGAGACCTTTGGAGATGAAGAAAGAAAACTCCCCTGGGGGGGCTTCATGAAGCAGGAGGCCTGGAGAGGAAGATAATAGAAGGTGTCATGTTTGCATGGCGTTCCCTGTTAAGTGAGAAACCTTGAACATCATCAGTCTTCTTGACCCAAGCTGTCTTTTCGTGGATGTCTTAGATTGGACATTTCTATAGCCTTGCTTTAAGTTGGGTTTCCATGACCTTAGAACTGTAAACTTGCAACTTAATAAATTCCTCTTTTTAAAAGCTGTTCCATTTCTGGTATATCACATTCTGGCAGCTTACAAACTAGAACAAAGGCATATTTGTAGCTGTGAAAACAATTCCTTTTCTCCTTTAATTCAGAAACCTCCAACAAGTGAAATAACTGAAGGTGTTTTGTTCTTTACAATGTGAAACTGTTTAAGAAATATTGAAAAATAGGCCTCTTCATTACAAACAACTTTTTATTTTCCTAATGATAAAATGGTCTCATGTGTTTGTGTGCTAAAGTTTCATCAAGAAGAGAAAGCTTTTCTGAATGAAAACTACTTTAACATTTTTTCCAACCAAACTGATAAACATATCTTCACAAAAGTATGACCAAATAAATAAAAAAATGCAGAACTGAATATTTCTCCTAAGTAGAAAATATTACTTGTCTTATTATATATTCTGAAACCAATGTAAACTAATACAATAGATTCATTTTCTAATCCATGATATAGATGATACATGATGTATTTTTATATTGTTAACTTAATATAGTTTATATTTTTTCTGTGGTACAGTAATTTGATCCAAGTAGATCATTTAGTTAAATTTATTCCTGTCTTTACAAAAAACTGTTCTGTTTTCATTTCTGTCATCAACTGAATCCCTTATATCCAGCTGAAGAATTCATTTTCCCTGAAACATTAAATAAAAATTTATTCTGTGCTTAGTTCTTCACCAGCCATTGGCTCCCACCCAGATATATAGAAAGAGAAGTCTGTAATTTATGCAGAACAAACTACAAACAAACAACTAAAAAAAAGCTTATCTGCTAGCTGAATAAATAGGAGAAATGGACACTAACTTAAGAGACTGTTGACATACTAGAAGGTAGCACAGACTGCATACAAAAGTGCAGTTCAGATTGGAGAATCACTATGAGAATGCTAGTTATTTATGGTGAAATAGTTTATAGATGCTAAAATACATACATACAATGGGTTGGCCTAATCTATGGAAAGTTAATGGCTCATGGTTTTGAGGCTAAGAGGACTCAAAAATCCAGGCATCAGCAGAGCAATGTTTTCTCCCTGAAAACAGTGGCATTCTGGGACTGGGTGCTGGCAATCTTTGGGTCCTTGGCTTTTCTGTCATTACACACATATCCTCTCCTTTCTCTTCCAGGTTCCACTGACTTCTGGCTTGTTCCTTCCCCTGTGGCTTTCTTTCTCTGTGTCTGCATTTTATTCTGCTCCTAAACTCAGTAATTCAGATTAAAGCTCAACCTGATTTAGTAGGGCCATACCTTATCTCAAGTCATATCTTTAAGATATCTTATTTACAATGGGTTCACAGCCCCAGGAATGGATTATGATTACTTGTATGTTTTTTTCCTGGAGTACATAACTCAATCTACCACAAGGAGAAATTCAGTGTGGACTAGAGTTTCACTAAACTTCCTGATGAAGATGAATGTCAGCTTAGACTTTGCCTGACAGGTGGGATCAGAATGGCAGAAGCGAAGGGGAAGTGATCTCAGGTCATGGGACATAGAGTCAGAAAAAAGCCTTTATTAAGAAACAGGGGTCAGGAGGGAGTGGGGAAAGGAGGTGAAAACAAGTCAGCTGAGCAGTGGGGTGTATTGGTGAAAGATCTAGAATACACTGCTAAACGTATGAACCCACAAGCTTAGTGGACCTTAGGTAGGAAATTATCCTAATAAAAGTGATTTCAGGAAATGAGACTCCACCAGCAACAGAACTGCTAGAAGACCACTGCAGTCAGATGGTGGCTCTAGACAATAAGTCAAAGAGACATCATAAATGAATGATAGAAAATTATGTTTTAGGAGCTAAGTGTGAAAATAATTGGAGATAAAGACCAACCAATTAAGCCATAGCATCAGAGTTTGAAAAAGAGAGTGGAAAGCAAGGAATATGGTGCATTTGGGTGAAGAAATTATAATTATAATTTTGAAATAATCAGAGAGCTAACCTGGTAAATGGAACATAAGAAAGGAGAACAGCATGTCCTTACTCCTTCCTGGTAGATGATGATCACATGAATTTGAGCCGTACTGATGTGCCCAGTTTGTGGCTGTAGGCAAGTGCCTGTGTTATTTGGCCTTCAATAAGCTTCAAGCTCACATCCATGCACTCCATCAGTCTAGTAGTATACAGCCTAGGTCTAGAAACTGGGAGAAAATGTTGTGTCAAAGTCATGCCTTAGCATATGTATAGTAAGGAATTTGGTCTCACTTAAAGTGAAGTCTGACCTTTGTACCAGCTTCTGGAATTTTCCAGGTGATAAAAATCTCTTTGTTATTCATTGTGCCCACACACACACTTGATAATTTATGCTAAAGTTATGACTCAGGATGGGGCCAGTAGTCTTTGGGTAGAATTGGCAATGTTGGAAAGGCCAAACATGTGATTAAAGAGTTGGGGTGTTGAGTCAGGTCCCTGACACCTGACTAGTAAGAAATTTGGCCTCACTTAAAGTGAAGGAGGATTGGAGATTGAGTTCAATCATATAAACACTGACTCAATCAAGTCTATGTAATGATACCCCAAGAAAAACTCTGGACCCAGAAACTCAGGTGAGCTCATCTGACTGGTAATACACATGAATGTGCAAGGAGTGACATGTCCTGACTCAATGAGGTGAAGATACCAGAAGCTTTGCATTTAAGAACCTCCCATGCCTTGCCCTATGTGTCTCTTCTTCTGGCTACTTCTTATTTGTACCCCTTATGGTATAATAAAAATATAATTGTAAGTATAGTGCTTTCCTGAGTTCTGTGACTGGTTCTAGCAAATTATTGAACCTCAGAGAGTAGTAGAAACCTCCAAATTTGTGGCCAGTTAGTGAGAAGTAAGAGTGGTCTGTGTACCCAAACTTGAGGTTAATGTCTGACCTAAGAGGAGACTTGTGGAGAATTGTGTCCCACAATCTCTTAGTTTGCAGAATTGCATTGCAGCATAATACTTATTAATAAGAAAAATATTGGACACATATCTCTCATACATGAGGCTCAGATAACACTGCCAGTTTTTAAAGCCACCAGAACCTTTTTCTCATAACAAGATCTCCTGAACTCTCCCTATGGAAACCCAGACTAGCATTTACTATTATTTTAGAATTTCAGAGCTAAACTTCCCACAACAATCAGTCCATCCTGGTCTTCCCCAGAGTCTCCGGTCATTTCTAGGATCTTCTTGACTTCATGCCCTGAATTCCCTTTAGTCTTTGAAACTGGAACTGCCTTCCTCATCTGTGTGTTTGATCCTGTCCCAGACTCTAGATCCAAACCTGTCATTAATTAGGTGGAATTTAAAGAGCCCAACCTAATACCTCTGTGACTTAGCACTACAGGTCAGTTTTACTAGTCATATTGTTTGACATTATGTGCAGATTCAGGCAAAAGGACTCCTACCTTCTTCCTTGAGATCCTTGAGACCCAGCCACCCAATTCAGAACACCAAATCTGTAAACTTGCTTTCTCCTTCCCTGCTGAGGCTCTGTAAAGCTCTAATTCCTGCACTGACCACAAATCCTTATATCTGGGCTCTCAGTTATTTGTATGGTATCTATGGTAAAAATCTTAAGTTAATAAATCCCACCAAAAGTTAAGTCTGGCTTAATGTTTTGTTTCAGCTCCTGTATGAAAAGAGGGGTTGAAAAATCATTTAAGGATGTGGGTATTCTAAGCCCAAATAAGTATTGAGTCAGAATTTGGAATGATTTGTTTTGTATTTGTTGGTTTTTGTTTAGTTTGGTATGGTGGTTGATTTCAATAATTCCCAGATACCTCCAGGCCTCCCCTTGATATGCCAAGGAGTTTAAGAGGATAATCAGAGAAAGTGGCCTTGCCACCCTGCATGGGGAAGATACCTTCTTGCCTGTAGACTTTTCCATGTGATAGTCTTCATTGGTTGTAGAGGTCAGGAGCCTCCACCTTTTATCAGCCAGGGTTCAGCCAGCAGATCAGGATGTGTTTCCTTTTGGAGAATCACCATGCCCATCATCACCAAATGAACCCACTCTTTAAGTGCAGATGAGTTCTTTCACTTAAGCATCAGACACCCTCACAAGACAAACCAGAGATGTAATGTTAGGAGTAATAACACTATTCTTAGCCTATTTTCTCATGGCAACTTGTGGAGGATCCAAGAGGTCAGAATTCAGATCTTGGGAGGTTGACTTACATGGATGCTTCTTCCTTGACTAACTCTTTCATCTCCCCAGCTGTCCCATATCCTCCTCCCTCTTCCTATCTATAAGCAACCATCTCCCATCTAGTACTCCCACTTCTCTCAGGAGATACTACTCTCCCTGCCCCCATTTGAGCAATTCCAGCACCCTATTCCTGTTTCTTGCAAATTCTCATTTGCAATTTGCAAAATGCTTCAATTTCAGATGGAAGCTAGTGTAGGTTTTATTTTTCCTAAGACCTGGTTGGCTCCAAATGGGAAGGACACACTCTGGTACCATAAATGAGGGGAGGGAACCTGTATATAATCTGATTTGGGTTGACACTTCACTAATGAAGCCTGATGCTGCCTGCCCCAAGGACAAGCACATCTCACCACAATAGGAATTAATTCCCAAAGGGAGACTCATTCTACTACTCTCACATGAAGAAAACATGTTCCTCATATTACAATGATTTTAAAGTGACTTCTTGATAACCTTGAGAAATAACTGGCATCATTTTAGTACAGGGACATTTGTCTCTTACTTGTTCTTGCCTTTATTACCAGGAGCCCACACATTAGTTGAGAATGACTGTCTGAGTCAACCAGGAAGGAAAACACCATCTTCCAAAAGATTATTGATGATTCTAATCAGGGCAGAGGGGAGTAGCTTCAATCCATCTCACTATATTTAATCTGCTTTTCCCAAATTTGAAAGTAAAAGATTTTTTGAGAAGCCATACAAGACAATGTAAAAAGGGAGATACAAGATACCATCTTTGGAAACAGCAAGAAGAGGAGAAAAAAGCCTGAAAGGAAAGCCTTTATTTAAAACAGACACTCACATAAAATATGTTGTTCAATCACTTACATCCATTATCATGGATGGGGAGGGGATCAGGGTTCAAACATTTTCAAGGATTTCTATAATTTGTTGAAATCATTTGGCAACCAGGAAACAGGAAGCAAGAAAATTTAGAAGGGATTGCTTGGCATATTTATATAATTAAGAAGAAAACTATAAATCCGTAACTTACTCAAATTTTATATGTATATAGGAGCCTTAATGAAGCATAAACTTTACCACCACTGTGATATAATTATGCATGGGTATGCCTGGAAAACTGCTTAAGAGCCTACAAGTTATACATTTGCATAAGAAATTAAGGAGCCTGCCAACAGGAAAAAAAAAGAGGATCCAGAGAAAGAAAATAAGAGTCACAGCTTGACCCCATAGCAACACCCCAGTCACTGAAAGAGGAGCAACAAGGTTAGAGTTTGAGTATAACAAGGTTAGATGTGCCTCTATTATAGCCCAAAATGGAACTGTGATAAAAGTAGCAAGTTAATATTGAATAAGCCTTACACCCTCAGAAATTTTCAAGAAATGTAAGGACGCATACATAAGGACTTGTACCCCAGGGGGAGATAGGCAGTTTTGCCACTTCTTCATGGGTCCAGTGTGGGAAGCACCCTGCCCAGCATGAGTACTGAGATGGCAGGACAGGAAACAGCTGCCAGGAGAGGCATGGTCCTACCTGTTAGCAGCAGCAGACCATATCAATCAGGTTTCCTATGGACCATGCACCAGTGATTACTAGAGCAGCAGCAGAGGGGTAGTCTGTTCTCAAGTAACTGGAGGATGCACCCATAGCCTAAGCATCATCATCTGCATCCTCAGGGATGAACACACACAAAAGGGAGGCACAGAGCTTCCCAGGTAGCAGAGGTCACAGAGGCCAATGAGCATGGTAAAGGATTGGTCATAAGCTCACACTACTTAGAGAAATAAGTGAGGAAAAATCATAGAAATGAATGCAGAAAACTTGGAGTAGGGCTAGAAACCCCAAGCAAAAGATTAAGATGGGAACCAAGAATAATAGTAACAATGTTTTCAGGAATGCTGTTTGGAAAAAATTTAAGTTACATGATGTTATTCCTCTCTCCACATTTCCCTGACCTTAAATCATGATATCAGGCAGCCTCTATGTCATTAAAACCCCAGAGAAAGTTTCTTCCAGATTGGAGGAGAAAATTTAAAAAACCCTCTATGGTAAAGGGAAGCAGAGGAGGAAGAGACAGCTGGATACAAATGTCTGGCTTGCTGTTCTAGTTTGTTTTCTGCTGGAATGAAATACACGAGAAACACAATGGCTTAAAAAAAGGGGAATTTAATAAGTTCCTAGTTTGCAGTTCTAAGGCTGAAAAAATGTCCCAATTAAAACAAGTCTATAGAAATGTCCAATCTAAGGCATCCAGGTAGATACCTTGGTTCAAGAAGGCTGATGAAGTGCAGGGTTTCTTTCTCAAGTGGAAGGGCACAATGGCAAACACAGTCAGAGTTTCTCTCTCATCTGGAAAGACACATGGTGGACATGGTCAGGGTTCCTTTCTCATCTGGAAGGGCACATGGCAAACACAGTATCATCTGCCACCTTCTCCTGGCTTTCTGTCTCATGAAGCATCCCGGGAGGCATGTTTCTTCTTCATCTCCAAAAGTTGCTGGCTGTTGTACTCTGCTTCTCATGGCTCTGATATTCTGCTCTGCTCTCTCTGAATCCCTTTTTACAAAATGCTTCCCCTTTTATAGAACTTCAGTAAATCAATCAAGACCCACCCAAATGGGTAGAGACATGTCATCACCTAATCCGGTTTAACAACCACTCTTGACTAAATCACATCACCCAAGAAGATGATCCAATCACAGTTTCAAACATACAGTATTGAACAGGGATTATTCTACTTTTATGAAATGGGATTTTGATTAAAAGATGGCTTTTCTAGCAGGCATACATCCTTTCAAACCAGCACACTTGCCAACCCCAGGAAAAAATCCTAGAAGTCAGTGTTGACAGTCAGGTAGAAGTAATCCAGAAACTTCTAGGCAGCAGTGGCCTCTTGCAGAGTACATCAAGAAATCCCACAAGTTCCTAGGAGTAACCTGGTGTATGGCTCAGGACCACATCCAACATGGCTTAGGAGTGAGGTCAGCACTGACAAATGGGAATCGCAACAGAAAGGAGCCTGAGGTTCTGTTTCTGGCTTTCCTCAGCCTCCACAGCCTTCAAGGGATTCTAGAGAAGAGCATGAGGAGACAGTACAAGTGAGAACAGCTGGATTGGCAGAGGCATGGGGTCAGGACATGCTGCAGCACATGGGGATTTTTCAATTAAAAGAAAATGTCCAGAATCATGAACTATAGCAGTCAGTTCAGGTAAGGTCTAGTCAGATGCACCTCCATGGCACCAGGCCAATCAGAAGAGAGAAGATCCAGAGGAGGCTGCCTCTGACACCGCAAGATCCCACAGGGCTCTTCTCCATATGGCAAGAAGGGGGTTGGAGGAGGGAGAGAAAAACTGAAAAAAAAAGCATTTACCTGAAATAGAAGGTCATGCAATAGAGACCAGTAAGGAGACTGAAAATTATTGGGAAACTTCAGAATTTCCTTTTCATGCACCACCCATCTTACCCTATACATTCCAGGGAGATGACCCTTATGAGGAAAGTATACTACTTGCAGAAAATGCATAAGGCCCATTTTATTTCCACATCCAAGTTGGTCCCACTGCATTTGTATTCTAAAACTCCCTCAAAATGTTATAATTTTTTTTAATGCCTTACACATAATAGGGTCTATTTTTGAGTAAAAAAGTAGTTTACTTGGAGGGAGTGAAGAAACAAAAAGCAAGTTCAAGAGACAAGAGAATGAAGGCTGGTGTGGAAATTTCCTTTTGGGACAAAGGATTAATCAGCTGACATGGCAGAGAGTCAAGGCTGAGAGTATATAGAATACTGGAGAGAGAGAGAACCACACCAAAGTGGTTGAATGAAGTCCAGCATGTCAAGGAGAGAAGTAATGGTGTGGGTGAGGAATATAAAGGTGTAGCAGGCAACTCTAGTATTAATTAGGAAAATCTATAGCTGATGGAGATATTGGCATTTTCAAAACATGATTCCAATGTTATGATGAATCAACTACCATACCTTCAAATGACAGCAAGAAAAATGGTGAGGCATTTTTTACATATACTGCATGGTAAGCTTTAAATTCAGCATTATTTCAGAATCATATTTTATTGACTCCTGTGAAGTTTGAGGAGCATGAGTTGTATAAAAAAATGGAATAATGACACAAAGGTCGTTGTGATTCTAAATTATTACAGGTGCTGAATGGAGTTATTTACCAAAAAATGGTGCCTGTTTCCAGTAAGAACCTAGAATTTTATTCATGCCATTTTCACAGTACTGCACTGGCTTGGATGTAGGATAGAGCAGAATTACAAAGCAGGACATCACAAAGACCTGGAAGAGCTCTCTGAGATCCCCTAAAAATATTACCAAGTCCCAAAGGTCACACTGTTTTCTGCATTATTCTTAAATATTGATGATCCTGTAGTTTCTATTTTAAACTTACATTAGGTCCAATGCTGGGTTGGCAACAATTCTGACTGCCCCTAATTAAGCACTGGGCAGGTCTCTGGAATGGCATTTGCACAAGAAGCACCCAAGGGAAGAGTGAGCCAGGCAAATGCTACTGGACCAGAGACAAACCTCCATCAAGGGAAAGGATTGAGCATTCTGAGTACAATCCGGGTGTGATTGTTAACTTCAGGTGTCAACTTGGCCAAGTGATGTGTCCAGTTGTCTGGTCAGGCAAGCAGTGGACTAATCATAGCTGCAAGGGTATTTTGTAGCTGGTTGATAAATCAGAAGGCTGATTTATTAAATCATCAGTCAGTTGATTGCAAATACTATCAACAAGGGTGCAGCTCCCACAAAAAAAGATAATCCAATCAGTTCAAGGCTATTAAAGAAAAAGAGGGATTTTTTCATTGTTTCTTCAGCCAGCAAGTCTTCCCTGTGGAATTCGTCAAGAGTCTTCATCAGAGCTGCCAGATTTTGAACTCTTCCATTTCCATGGTTACATGAGACACCTTTTACAAATCTCATATTTACAGATCTCTCCTGTTGTTCTGTTTCTCTAGAAAATCCTAACTAATACACCAGGGAACACCTGGAGTTTCTCTTCAGCTCAGCAGTATGGACTCATAGCAATGAGAGGGACCTGGAAATACAAGTCTAAAGCATTGTCTTGCTAAAAGCCCTAAAATTGGAACTCAATAGAAATCCTCCAACTGTTACAATTGCACAGTGGGTAGAAAACATTCCCCAACACTGCCTGGAATAACTGAGCAATCTTAAGCATCATCTTAGTCCCTCATGGGCTCCAATGTGCCAGCAGAAGGAGAATATGATGGGCCCCATCAGAAGTGGCAATGATGTGCAGGCTAGACATTGGTGCCTGACAAAGGCAGTGATAACTCAGGGGGATTAGAGGTATCCAGCAGAGAGGGTACCAGTACCCAGAAACACCATGTGACAACTCTTGTCTCATTCATGAACACAACTGAAATATCTCAAGGACTTCAAGGTAAAATTATTGGGGTTGGTGGGGTGGGCTTTGGGGAGGAGGACTCTGCAGGTAATAGAGGTCCTGAATTGGCAGATGGAGGTGAAAGCCACACAACACAGGTTATTAATATTAATATCTCCTCCCCATATGTAATAGGTATAGCCAGGGAATGAACACAAATCACACTGTATCCAAGTCAAGTTTCCATAATCATCCTCAGATTTCCAGGGATTCCTACCTGGACCCCTAAACAATCTAAAGAGGTATATAGGGAGTACATGAAACACGGAAGTTTGCAAAATCTTATGTATGTGTCTATATAGACACTTTTTTCCTGGAGAAGCACGTTCATAAATTTTATCAGATTATCAAAGAGGTACATGACCCCTGAAAAATAAAGAACCTGGAATCTTTCTTGCTGTAGGACAAATATACATCTTATTTCTCAGGATGTAGTGCAGATGGAAAAAGTCTCTTTTTGTCCACTCTGAAAACTTTAGAGTGTGTTTTTAAGGATCTATGATCAGGAATATCACTGGTCTTCAAAATCTTTGCCTAGGCAATGTCAGAAACTTCCACCCAGTGATGGTGTCTTGCATCATGCTTTTTCCACCCCTCAGACTTGCACTGTAGAGCTCTGCTCCATCTGTCCAAAAGAATTTCAACAGATCCCAGAAGATGACTAATGCAAGTTCCAAAAGCAATGCCCATTTGCATATCATTTATGAACATTCATAAGAATTTCATACACATACACTGAAAATGGTGGAAATGAAGGTTGCAAGAAGACTATAAATACAGGTTCCATGTGTTTATAACAGAAAGCACTGTCTGGATAGAGAGATAGATTCCTGGACCTGCTCTGGTAGGTATTTTTTATTGGCAAGAAGACAAAATGTGAGATTTTAGTTTTATGGTCACAGCAGCTTCTGCTGGTAGCAAGGAAACATCTCATTTATTTGTTGGGATCCATCCCATTTACTTGTTGAGATCCATAGACATTTTTATGTGTCTTGGAACTAAAATGAAAATCAAAAAACAGCATAAAAGGGCATAATTAATTATCAGATAAGTAATAGATATTTTTCCTCTTTTCACACATTCCAGCTCCTCTCAGAATCAGTAAATTGGGGCATGGTAAAGATAAATCTAATCAAATAAATTAAGAGTTGCCAGTACATGACCTTAGCCCAGTACATTGACTTTGCAGGTTTTTAAGTTCTATTGAAATAATTGCCATGAGACAAATTATAAAATAGGCCATTACTACTGTAAGCAAAATCTACTGCAAAAGCAGTTAGTTCTAAGATAAATTGCTTACAGAATTCTCCAGATCCCCAAGGTCTTTCCATTGTATTCACTAGTCAAAATTCTAGCATGAGTATTAAATAAAAAATAGTTTACAGGGGCCTCTCTCTTCAGAACTTTAAACAGTATCTTAAAAATACATCTCACTATGCACATTAAAATCCATATCACAGACTATCAGACAAGTCTAATCTCTTAAAGAAAAAAACAGAATTGGGCACTTCAAATAGAATCCCATGATCTATGGTACTAAGACAATCCAGGAAATTTGGGGAACAGAAAAGGCCAAATATATATCAAAAAGTGGGTTTTTAAAGCCTGTTTCTTCAGATTAAACTATTTTTTAGTGACAATAATTACCTATTCTGGAGACATTTAACTACTAATTGTAGACTTATCTCAAGATACAAATGCATATTTTTAGAAATTGAAGCAAAAATTAATCAATCTATCTCATTTCTACAAAGGGGAGAAGAAAAATTCTCTGAAGACCATACTTCCTTATGAGGCTATAAGTTTCATGTGGCAGTATAATTGGAAGTAAATTTATTAAAAAGCTGGAAATTATTCTCAAATTAAAACATTTATAGCCTAAAGCTGTAATTAGGGCAAAGGTAAAGGAAAGAAACCATTACAGAGCAATTCAGGGTACTCCTGACCACTCCTTGGTAATTCATTTTCTTGCTTCCACTGTTAATTATGGGGACTCCCCAAGCTTTGATAATGACTGTTTTTTGTTTTTTCCTTTTATTAATTCACTTATATTATTTTAACAATTCAAAAACAGATTGAATTAAGATTAATTGAATGCGTTCTCAATGCTAAGCATGTACTAGACACTTTCACAGTTAACTGCCAACAACACATGAAGTATGTAATTTCCATCCCACCAAACAGTTCCACACAACTTTCTCAAAATCAAACTAATTCAGAATGCTGTATAGTAGGGAGACAATTGGGGTGTCAATGTACCTCCTAGAAGACTATATTTTATAGACTCCCTTTCAGCAAGGTGTGACCAATTGATCGAGATTGGGCCAATGAGATAAGCAGAAGACGTGTGTGAAAATTCTAAGACTGCTTAAAGGTAACTGATTTAATTAGGGAAAAGCTTTGTTTTCCCCTTGTGTCTCTTTCCTTTTTTTCTGACTATGAAACAGATGTGATAACTGAAATTCCAGGAGTCATTTTGGACCAAAAAGGTAATAATTTGAAGGTGGAAGCCATACCCTTAGATGATGGAGAAAAATGGTAGGAACCTGGGTCCCGGATGACCACAAAGTACAATACTAGTGTTTAATGTGAAATAGAAAAAAGTTCCTTTAAAGAACCACTGTTAAGACTGTCTTTGCTTTTAGTAGCTGCATCTAATCCTGACAGAGGTGTATCCTCTTCTCCAGGTGACCCTTCCCAGTAATTCATTATGTATTCTCTATTTAAATCATGATGACCTGCCTTTCCTCAATGCTGTTTCTATCTCAGATTGTCTATGAAGGCTTTTAAAGTTGAGAGCATCAAACCCTTGCCACCTCCCTGGGCACAGGAACCTCTTTGTCTCTTGTATTACAAGCTTCTTTTCTGCTTACTTTCTTAGTACCTAGACATGATTGAAATTTGTTGTGTATAACACATCAGAATAAAAAGGGAGGGGAGCCTTAGTGTAAGGTATGAGATGGAAAATTAGCAACAGTCAAGGAAATAATGAGCCAAGGAATGGAGGGACATCAGTTGCTTCTCAATTTTCTGAAAGAATGAATTTTTTTGTTTGTTTTTCTTTTCAATCCATGAGACATTATATCCCCTCAGCATAGAATAAACCATATAAAAGAAGACTTTAGGAAAAAATCATTCCGATTAAAAAGAGTCTAATTAGGGTTGAAAGAAACACTACCTACCACAAGGAGTAGAATGGAAACTCTTCCCATGGGCATTTTCAGTATTCTTAAAAGGCTTAAAGTTGGTCCTGAGCTTGGAACATGCATTGGGCTTCAGTACAATGCCTGGAACCAACCCCTATTTTCACACAGTCCATGGACCTAGTCAGAGATCCTTCAGCCTGTCTTTGTTTGTCATATGACTGGAAATTTTTTTAATTTTAAAATTATTAGAGAAGTTGTGGTCTTACAAAACAATTATGCATAAAATACAAGATTTCCATATACCACCCCACCAACAACAACTCTTTGCATTGGTGTGGAACACCTGATACAATTGATGATAGCACTTTTTTATAGCAGTACTTTTTTTTTACTAGCAGTTACATTTGATATGATTGATGAAACATTAATAAAATTGCACTATTATCTACCATCCACAATTTATATTAGGTTTATTTTCCCATATGCCACTCTATTATTAACACTTTGTTTTAGTATCATACATTCATTATAGTTCATGAAAGAGCATTCTTATACTTTACTGTTAACTAGAGTCCTATGTAGCACAGTTCTATGTCTTATCTTTTAATTGTTATTCTAGTCAAATAACCACATCCACCTCTATACTTCAGTGATGTTGATTACACTCACAATAATGTACTTCCATCACCACCATCCATTCCCAAACTTTTACCATCAACCTAAATAGAAATTCTGTACAAGTAAAGCATTAAATCACCATTCTCTAACCCCAATATATCTGCTGGCAGCCTTTTTATAGACTTTAATTCTATGAGTTTTCTCATTAGTGAGATCATATAATTTTTGTCCTTTTGCTTATTTCATTCAACTTAACACCTTCAAGTTTCTTCCTCATTACCACATACTTCATTCCTTTTTATGGCTGAATAATATTCCATTTTATATATATACCACATTTTGTTTGTCCATTAGTCAGTTGATGGACATTTGACCTACTTCCAACTTTTGGCAATTGTGAATAATGCTGCTATGAACATTGTTGTGTAGATATCTGTTCAAGTCCCTGTTTTCACTTAAGGGTATATACCAAATAGTGGGATTGTCAGTTCAAATCGTAATTCTATACTTAGCTTTCTGAGGAACTTATAAAATGTATTCTACAGTGGCTGCACCATGTTACATTCTCACCAGCAATGAATGAGTGTTTCTGTTTCTCTACAACCTCTCCAACATACTTAGGATTCTGTTTTTTTGTTTGTTTGTTTTTTAATAGTGGCCAGTCTAGGGAGTGTGAAATGATACCTCATTATGATGTTGATTTGCATAAATAGTGGTGTTGCACATCTGTATTTCATGTGATTTTTAGCAATCTGTATTTCCTCTTTGGAGAAATGTCTTGTGATGGTTAAGCTTATGAGTCAACTTGAAGATGATGGTGCTTAGCTGTCTGGTGAAGCAAGCACTGGCCCATCTGTTGCTGCAAGGACACTGAGTGCATCTGTGGCTGACTACATCTGCCATCAGCTAAGGGGAGAATCTTCTGCAATGAGTGATGTTTATTCTATTCAGTTGAGGACTTTAAAGGAGAAGTCAGAAGAGAGAATCTTTCTCCACTTCAGCCAGCCAGCCTTTCCTGAGTAATTCATAGAAGACCTTCATTAGAGTTGCCAGCTTGCAGCCTGCCTTACAGAGTTTGAACTCATGCATTCCCCCCAGTTGTGAGACACTTTTATGAAATCTCATATTTACAGATATCTCCTGCTGGTTCTGTTTCCCTAGAGAACCCTGACTATTACATATTTATTCAAGTTTTTTGCCCATTTTGAAATTGGATTTTTTTATTGTTGAGTTGTATAAGTTCTTTATATATTCTGGATATTAAAGGCTCATTGGCTATATGGCATATAATTCAGGATTATCTAGGAAAACAGAACTAACAGGAGAGATCTGTAAATATCATGAGATTTTATAAAAGTGTCACACAACTGGGGGGATATAAGAGTCAAAGTTCCATAGGGCAGATGCAAGCTGTCAACTCAAATGTAGATCTTCTATGAAGTCCCCAGGAGGAGCTGGCTGGCTGAAGTAGAGATAAAAATTCTCTCCTATGACTGCAGAAATTATCATTTCTCCTTTTAAATCCTTCAAATGATTGGATTAAACTTAAAGATGTACTCCTTAGTTGAGTATACATGTAATCAATCAGCCACAGATGAAATCAACTTACTGATGATTTAAGTCCATGAAATGTCCTTATACTAACTAATTAGGCCAGTTGCTTGCTTGACCAGACAACTGGCACCATTACCTGGCCAAGCTGTCACATGAACCCAACCATCACATGTGGTTTCCAAATATTTTCTCCCAATGGGTAGGTTGTCTTTTTGCTTTCATGACAAAGTCCTTTAATGCTCAAAAGTTTTTAATTTATCTATTTCTTCTTCTGTTGCTTATTTTTGGGATGTAAAGCATAAGAAACCATCAAATATCACAAGATCTTGAAGAAGTGCCCCTATGCTTTCTTTGAGGAGTTTTATAGTCCTGCTTCTTATATTTTGGCCTTTGATCCATATTGAATTAATTTTTGTATATAGTGTGAGATAGCAGTCCTCTTTCATTCTTTTGGATATGAATATCCAGTTCTCCCAGCAACATTTTTTGAAGAGATTGTTCTGTCCCAGTTGAGTGGGCTTGGCAGCCTTGTCAAAAATCAATTAGCCATAGATATGAGGGTCTATTTCTGTATTCTCAGTTTGGTTCCATTGCTCAATTTATGTACTCTTATGTCAGTACCATGTTGTTTTGACCACTGTAGCTTATAATATGCTTTAAAAATGGATAGTGTGAGCTCCCAACTTCATTCTTCTTTTTAAATATGTTATTGCATATTCAGTTCCCCTTCACCTGGCTCCCCAAATAAATTTGATAATTGGCCTCTTCCATTTCCATAAAGTAGGCTATTGGAATTTTGATTGAGATTTCATTGATTCTGCAAATTAATTTGGGTAGAGTTGACATCTCAATCCATGAACATGGACTGTCCTTCCATTCATTTATGTCTTCTTTGATTTCTTTTAGCAATATTTTATAGTTCTCTATGTCCATCATTTAACATAATTGGTTAAATTTATTCTGTACCCAAATTTAACATCATTGGTTAAACTTATTCCTAGATATTTGACTCTTTTAGCTGCTATTGCAAATGAATTTTTTTCTTGATTTCCTCCTTAGACTGCTCATTACTAGTGTATAGAAACACTACTTATTTTTGTATGTTGATCCTGTAGACTGCCACTTTGTTGAACTTGTATATTAACTCTGACAACTTTGTTGCAGATTTTTCAGGACCTTCTATACATAGGATTATGTAATCTGCAAATAAGGAAAGTTTTACTTCTTCATTTCCATTTTGGATGCCTTACATTTCTTTTTTCTTGCTTAACTACTCTTTGGCTGGAACTTCCAGTACAGTGTTGAATAACAGCAGTGACAGTAAGCATCCTTGTAGTCTTCCAGATCTTAGAGGGAAATCTTTCAGTATTTCACTTTTGTGTATGATGTTAGCAATGGGCTTTTCATATATATCCTATATTATGTTGAGGAAGTTTCCTTTTATTCTTATTTTTGAAGATTTTGTGTTAAAAAAAGGACGCAGGATTTTGTCAAATGCCTTTTCCACCTCAATGAGATGATCATGTGTTTTTTTTCCTCTTTATTTCATTAATTGATTCTCTTGTGTTGGACCAACCATACATACCTGGGATAAAACTCACTTGCTCATGGTGGATAATTCTTTTAATGAGCTGTTGGATTCAATTTGCAAGTATTTTGTTAAGGATTTTTACATCTATAGTCATAAGAGAAACTGCTAGGAAATTTTCTTTTCTGGTAGTATCATTATCTGGCTTCAGTTTTAGGTTGATTTTGGCCTTATAGAATGACTTGGGTAGTGTTCCCTCCTTTTCAATTTTGTGGAAGAGTTTGGTCAGGATTCATAATTATTCTTTGAATGATTGGTAGAATTCACCTGTGAAGCATTCTGGTCCTGGACTTTTCTTTTTTGGCAGGTTTTGGTGACTGATTCTATCTCTTTACTTTTAACTGCTCTATTGAGGTCTTCTACATCTTCTAGAGTTAGTGTAGGTTGCATGTGTGTTTCTATGGTTTGCTATTTCATCTAGGTTGTCTAATTTGTTTGCTTACAGTTGTTCATAGTATCTTTTAAGATCCTTTTTATTTCAGTGGAGACACTAATAATGTCCCCACTCTCATTTCTGATTTTATTTGAATTTTATCTCTCTTTTTCTGTCAGTCTAGTACTTAAGGGCTTGTCTATTTTATGGATCTTCTCAAGGAACTAAGTTTTCCTTTTGCCAGAGAAAATGCTTTTTATAATTTCAATATTTTAAAATGTATTGAGACTTGTTTTATGATCTAACATGTGGTCTATCCTGGAGAATGATCCATAAGCACTTGAGAAGAATATATACCCTGCTGTTTTGGGTGCAATGTTTTGTATATGTCTGTTAGGTCTAGTTTATTTATCATATTATTCAAGTTCTCTATTCCCATATTTATTTTCTATCTAGATGTTCTATTGATAAGAGTAGTATATTGACATCTCCAACTATTATTACAGAAATGTCTATTTCTCCCTTCAGTTTTTGCCAGTGTTTGACTCATGTACTTTGGGGCACCATGGTTAGTTACATAAACATTTATGATGTTTCTTCTTTGTGGATTTCCAATTTTATTAATCTATAGGGTTCTTCTTTGTCTCTTATAACAGGTTTACTTTTTTTTCTAAAAAAGCATGGGCAGGCACCCAGAATTGAAACTGGGTCTCTGGCATAGCAGGCGAGAACTCTACCACTGAGACAGCATGGCCCACCTTAACAGCTTTACATTTATAGTCTATTTTGTCTGATATTATTATAGCTGTCCCTGCCTTTTTTGGTTACTGTTTGCATGAGATACCTTTTTTCAGTCTTTCACTGTCAACTTCATTGTAAGGTGAGTCTCTTGTAAACAACATATAGTTTTTGAACATGCTTTTTCAATCATTCTGCCAACATGTGTCTTTTGATTGGGAATTCTAATTCATTAATATTAAGTATTTTTACCGCAAAGGCAGCACTTACTTTAGCCACTTGGTCCTTTGTTCTTTATGTATGATATCATTTTTTTCTCTTTTTTTTTTTACCCTTTTAGTTACCCTTACCAACAATCTTCAGTTCTTCACACTACTCAAACCCACTTTCTCCTGTCTTTTCTTTTCAACCTGTAGAACTTTTAGCTTTCTTGTGGAGCAAGTCTCTGGTTGATGGATTCCCTAAGTTTCTGTTCACCTGTGATGATTTTAAACACTCACGCCTTTTGAAAGACAGATTTGCCAAATGAAGAATATTTGGCCGTCAATTTTTCTCTTTTAGTTCCTTAAATATATCACACCATGCCTTCTCATCTCCATGTTTTCCAATGAGAAATCAGTACTTGGTCTTATTGTGGATTGCTTGTATGTGACAAATCATTTCTCTCTTGCTTCTTTCAGAATTCTGTCTTTAGCATTTGGCATTCTGATTAGTATGTGTCTCAGAATAGATCTTCTAGGATTTAGACCATAAATATAAATATTCTTTCTGCCCCCTTTTCCTTCTCTTCTCCTTCTGGGACACCCATGACATGTATGATTGCGCACTTCATGCTGTCACTCAACTCCCTGAGTCAGTGCTCAATTTTTCCTATTCTTTTCTCTGTTTTTCTGTCTGTAAGTATTTTTTTTTTTTGCATGAACAGGCACCGGGAATTGAACTCAGGTCTCTGGCATGGCAGGCAAGAACTCTGCCAGTGAGCCACCATTGCCTGCCCTCTGTCTGTGAAATTTTGACTGTCTTGTCTTTTAGCTTCCTGATAGTTTCTTCTGTCTGTTCAAATCTGCTGTTTATGCTTCTAAGGTATTTTAATCTCTTCTATTGTGGCTTTTATCCCCATCATTTCTGTTATTTTTCTATTTATATTTTCAAATTCTTCTTTAGCTCACACAATGTCTTCCTAATAAAATAATAAGATATGATTTATCTCCTTAGTCATATTTTCCTTCATCTTCTTGAATTAATTGAGAAGATGTTCAAACTTCTTTAATAAGTGGTTTCAGACTTTGTCTCTTTCTGAAATTTTAATTTGTTTCCTCGACTGGGCCATAACTTTCTGTTTCTTTGTATGGCTTATAATTTTTTGATGTTAGGCATCTGATTCTCTTGATGAGTTAACTCTGAAGGAGAGCTTCTCTATCTTGCGTAGTATTTTATTGTCAATTGGCTTTGTGTTAAAGTTTTTCTTTGGAGCTTAGTCAGCCTTATTCTGAACCTTTAGAACAGTCTGTTTAAATGATCAGATTTTTTCAGCTCTTCATCTGAATTTTGCCCTAGCTTTGCAGTACATTATTTGAGATTGTACTTTTTGTGCAATTTTATTGCCTCTGGAAGAAAACTTTCTTTCCTCTCTTCCTTCTCTGGGGCTCTTCATCTGTTGTGCATGTTTTACTGCAGAATTTTCTCCCTATCTCCTATGATTTGTTTAAATTCTCTCCCTCACTTAGTCCTCCATTTTCCTTTTCAGTTCTGGGACCCTCCTGTCTTACAGCAATTCAATTTAACCCCCCTACCCATTTTTTTCTCTCCCCAAGGCTTTTCTGCCTCTAGTTTCATCCCCATTAGGGTATCCCACTGTAGGGGGCTACATAGGGTCAATCCAGAAAGGTGGGTGTTCTAGTTTGCATGTGGTTGGAATGTGATAGACCAGAAATAGAATGGCTTTTAAAAGGGAGAATTTATTAAGTTGCAAGTTTACAGTTCTAAGGCCAGGAAAATGTCCCAATTAAAGCAAGTCTATAAAATGGCCAAATTAAGGCACTAACAAGAGGTTACCTTCACTCAAGAAAGGCTGACAAAGTTCATGGTTTCTCTCTTAACTGGAAAGGCACATGGTGAACATGGCAACATCTGCTAGCTTTCTCTTCAAGCTTCTTGTTTCAAGAAGCTCCCTCCAAGGATGTATTTTCTCTTCATCTCCAAAGGTCTCTGTCTGCATGGGCTCTCATGGTTCTTGTGGCTCTGTGGCATTCTGCAAAAGTGTTTCCTCTTTTGAAGGATTCCAGGAAACTAATTAAGACTCACCTGGAATGAGTGGAGTCAATCTCCCTCTAATCAAAGTTTAATACCTACAATTGGGCATGTCACATCTCTTTGGAGATAATCTAATCAAATTTCCAACCTTCGATGCTGAATAGGCATGGATCAGGATTAAAACATGGCTCTTCCATAGTACATAATGCTTTCAAACCAGTACAGTGGATCACTCTAAACTGTGTTTTGTGTTTAGGTAGCCCAGCCAACACAAATTGGACTGAGCGAGTGTACTGCTTTCCAGCCAGAGCTTTCTCTTCTTTTCTCCCTGGAGTCCCTTATGTCTGCAGCACTCCCAAGCATCTTGTGTTCTGTCCTGGGCCTCTGTAGTCTTGGTACCTAGAGATGCATAGGATTCTTGCACCTCCTGTAAGTGGCTCTGTGATCATGATGGGAGGAAGAGATCCTGGCCTCTCTGTCTCTGAGGGACTCCCAAGCTGTGTGGGGTCGAGTGAGGAAAGAAAGTGGGACCAGCATTCCAGGATGGCAATTTCCTACCAGCTATTTTGCTATTTATTCACTTCAGCATTTCTAGAGTCCTTCTCCAGTCTCTACCATCCTCTAGAGTTTTAAGCAAGTGGGATTTGTCCTTTTATCTGCTGAATCTTTATGGAGGTTTTTTCAGGGGATGTCTTATGTACCATGTTGATGACATCCATGACTGTAATCTTAGGTGTTTACTTTCTCAATATGCTTTGATTAAATCCTATGCCTTGGGCCATTTTTATTTTCTCAGAAAGTCATGAGATGCTTATCTGTGGGTAGTGAAAAACATGGGGCTGCTTGGTGATAATTCCTTCTCAGCCTTGCCTGCCATTCTGATCCCATTATAGTAAAATCTATTACAGAAATCACTTTCCTCATATCTTTCCTTTATGAGTAGTTACTCTGTTGTCTTCCAGCCAAATAAAGAATGTTATAAAGGTCACTATCAAAGAATGTGAAATGATACAACTATGTCCACAATAGAAAAAGAAAAACTAATGAGCTAGTGACTTGAATATATTTATGTATCCAGGTGTCAGTTATTTCAAATTCTTTGAAGACTCTTTACTTGGAGTTATTAAAGGGATGATTTATCTGTTGAGTCATTAAGCCTCCCTACAATACTCACAGGGAAAAAGATATTTAATGTAATTGGGATCTCATCCAGCCTACTAAGGGCATTAAGATCCACTATAGAAGTGTCAGGATACACCAGTAAAGAGTGAACCCAGCACAGAAAGTATGGGAATTGGTACAGATAGTCAGAGATCAAAGCCAGAGATAGTAAGAAGAAGATTGTCAACACGTGCCAGGCCCAACCATTAAATTGAAACTATCAGCTAAGATTCCAATCACTGAAAGACTGCCTTTGTTGTTTTTGGTTTTGTTTTGTTTACACTTCAAGGTACAAATAATCCAAAACAAACTTGCTTAAGCCAAGTAGAAAATAAATTGGCTCAAAATTGGCTTAAAATATGGTTTAAAACATATAGCTTAAATGTTTTTCATCAGTCACCTCTACCTGGCTCTGCTGTCCTCTGGATATTAGATTCATTTTTTAACACAATCACTCTCAATGGTCCATAGGTGGCTGCTACAGATCCAGACCATTTAGCTTCTTGGAGCTCAACCAGAAAAAACTAAAGTGTATGCTTCCTGGTAGAGTGAAAAAAAGTGCTCGTACCCTGGTAGACTCTGCATGGATCACATGCCTAACTATGAACCAATGATAGGGGCTGGTGAAGCATGAGTGACTTAGTACTGGGTCATGTGCTCCATCCCTAGGAGTGAGGAAGGCTTGGGCCCTCTGAAGAAAATCATAAGGATGTTACCTAAGAAGGTGAAATGGGTAAAGGATAGCCATAAATAAATACTCGTAACATAAGCACATTGGACATGATTCTGAAAGAAATGTGTATACAGACAAGAAACAAAAATAGGGGCACTCAGAAAAGAAGAAAACAGAAATCTTTTTTATCAAAATTGTTCACAAAGTTGAAGCCTTGTTATCACAACAGGGGTATGAGTTAGCCCACATAGGCAACAAGAAGAAATCTGGACAAAATTCAGTAACTCCCTCATGCTAAGATCAGAATTGGTTTTAGTTTCTGGTAAAGGTTATGTCACCTTATCTATGGCAAGAGGAGTATCTCAGAGGCCTGAAAGGAATACTGAAGAATTCAATATGCTGGAGCTGGGTCCAGAGTGAGGATGATTATCTTCACCCAGTTTACTTGAACCCTCAGTGTATTCACTGACTCAGCAATGATGAGTATGAGAATCAAGTGCCCACCACTAAGCTTTCATGATCTACAGAATGGTCTTTCTGAAGAAATCAATGGCTGCATTCAAGGTCTTGTAGTTGTCAAAACTATGCAAATTCTGCCCAACTGCAAAACAGTAAGTAAATAAATTAGGCCAAGTCCATTAAATGGGTAGGAGCAGCAACTGAACACTTCAATTATCAAAAGATGCAATTCAAAAGCTCAAGAGTGAAGGGCATCAGTGACTGGACTTGTGTATCAGCTGTGGGCTGCCTAATAGATGGTGACAACCTGATGCCTCTCTTGGAGAGCATCATGACAGGTCTAGATATTTGAAATCATCAGCTGCCAGAGGCAAGATTCCAAGCAGCTATTGCCAGACATGGACAAAGCAGGGACTCATGAACAGGCAGCATGCCAAATCCCAAGAGAAGCAACTGAAGGGGGGGAATAAGGGTAGGAGCTCTGATCTGTTTCCCAAACAAAGCTCAAATCCACCATAAGCAAGCACATGCTTAACCAGTGGAGCTTTAAAAAAAGTGATCACAGTCTTGTTTTCCAGAGGCCTTTGCCAAATGGACCTTCTTCCCTTCCTGTAAAAGAGTCTCCATATCTCCCTGGTTCGAGGTGAGGCATGGTGCAATGAAGACTTTGTTGCTGAAAATCATTGCTGACTGCATGTTCTAGTTTGCTAGCTGCTGGAATGCAACACACCAGAGATGGATTGGCTTTTGATAAAAGGGGATTTATTTTGTTGGTTCTTCAGAGGAAAGGCAGCTAAGTTTCCACTGAGGCTCTTTCTTACATGGAAGGCACAGGATGGTCTCTGCTGGTCTTCTCTCCAGGCCCTTGGGTTCCAACAACTTTCCCCGGGGTGACTTTTTTCTTCATCTCCAAAGGCCTGGGCTGAGCTGCAAGTGCTGAGATGAGGAATGCCGAGCTGCTTAGGCTGTGCTACATTGCATTCTCTCATTTAAGCACCAGCCAATTAAGCCAAACGTCACTCATTGCAGCAGACACGCCTCCTAGCTGACTGCAGATGTAATTGGCAACAGATGAGGTTCACGTACCATTGGCTTATGTCCACAGCAACAAGACTAGGTATGCTCACCTGGCCAAGTTGACAACTGAATCTAACTAACACATGTCCACCCCTTGTCAACTTGGCAACTTCAAGCATCACCTTACACAAATGTAAAAAATTCTCTTGCTGTGGACCTGTGAATCTCAAAACAAGTCCGGTGCCAATAAGCAAAAGAGGATATTCACAGGATACAGATTTTCATTTCCATAGGGAGAAATTGGAAGAAACACAGATGTAAAACCTTCAGGGCAAGCGCCGCAGGGTTTCAAAGTCTGAAAGTCATTCATCCTTCGGCTTTAGAAAGTGGTAGTCCCACCCCTTCCAAGGAACCATGCAGTGGCCCACCTCTTTCCAAATCAACCTTGGGGAACATCAAGGAGACCACCTCTGGGCTCCACTCTCTCCAGGCATCAGGGCCACCCCTGGGCTCTCTGCCATTTCTGGGGCACACGCTCAACCCCTCCACATGGTGGCAGCCAGGCTCTCCCAGTCCCCCAAGGAGCATGCTACGCCTTTTCCAAGGCCCGAGGCTACACAGCTCTTCCACTGCAATGAGAGGGGAGACTCATCCTTGCCCTTCAGGGTAAACTTACCCCCCTCTCCACACATACAGGTGGGTCCACTCTCCTGGCCAAGGTTTCTTGGCTTCAGACCTGAACTTCCATGGTTCTGACTCTGCAAACTCCAATCTCTCCCTTTTGTGTCCTCCTTTGTCAAGACTGGCAGTGGTTCCATTTACACCAACAGTCCCTTCACACACTCCAGGTCTTCTCCATCAATCTCTTCACAGTTCCTCCAAAGTCTTCCCCTTAGCCATCCAAAACACTGTTCCAACAGATCTGGTATTTGCAAACCGCAGCAGCACCCCACTCTCCGGTACCAAATCTGTTCTAGTTTGCTAGCTGCCGGAATGCAACAC
>PVIY010004685.1:20258-100589 GCA_004026745.1 Myrmecophaga tridactyla | reverse complement strand
AAAAAAAAAAAAAAAAAAAAAGAAAGGAAACCATCAGCACTACCAACAGCAGAGGAAATAATGGGGGGATGGAGAAGAGTTAAGAGGAGGTTTAGATTTTCTATTTGGGTGTGTTTATTGGTTTTCTTTCTCTTGGGACCAATGTAATTATCTAAAATTGAGAATGTTGATGAACTGTGGACTTTGGGCCCTATACATGATGCCCAATGAATGCAGGTGGCTGAAGGATACACTGATGGAGAAGTAGATTGGCAAACGATCATGTACACTTATGAACGAAGGTTGTGCTGCTACAAAAAGGAACAAAGTCATGAGGCATGTAACGATGTGAATGAACATGTGGGACATTTGGTAAGACAAAATAAGTGAGAAAGAAAAGAACAAGAATGGTATGGTTACCTTTAGAAAATGCTTATAAGAAACAGGGGCCTGAATTGTAAGCTTTTAGAGCAGACACATTAAGTCTGGAGTGGTGATTATTATTTCTGGATTTTGAGAGGCTGTTTTATATACATAACCTGATATTTAGAGATAAGAACGAAGCCGAACATGTTGGGGTTAAAATAATTCAGAACATAGGGGTAAGGAAGGCAGTGTCTAGATTTTAGAATGACATGTACTCTTTGAGACCAGTGGAAGAAAGGTTTATTTGATCTGGAACTGAAATTTTCTGTAGTGCATAATCTAACTCATCCTATCTGTATAGCTCATTTGAACAATTGAAACTCAGGAAGCACAGAATGAGAAAGTCCTTTAATCCTGTATAGATTATTGTAATGCCTGGATACATCCTAGAGTGTATTAACCCCAATGAGAGTTATGGAAAGATAAGAGGTGATGGTGGAGTTATACAGAGAAAACAAGATTTAACAAATGGATATGAACACTGAATCATTAAATTGATATCTCTTTTAGTCTCCAGTATTTTAGAACAGCTAGAACCTAAAATTGTGGAATTGTAACCTATGTCAAACTCTAAAATATGTTGTACAACTAATTGTGGTGCTGTGCTTTGAAATTTATAGCTTTTTTGTATATATGTTATTTTTCACACAAAAAAGAAGGAAAAAATCAATTGTGATGATAAAAAAAATATTTAAGCCATCTAGCCTTCTATATTCTGGAACAGCTGGTAGGAAAAATGTGAGAGAATTGTATTTTGGCCCATGACAAACCCTGGGATCTTTCCTATAACTACTTGTTGAAGAGTGCTTTGAAAGCCATTGCTTTTTTATTTCTTTGCTTTGTATATATGTTACACTATACAATAAAAGTTAAAAATAAAAAAATTATAAGGGGAACAAAATTTAAAATATATTGGGTAGATGGGAATATTAGCTGTCCATGAGAGGGAGTGTAAGGGGTATGGTATGTATGAGGTTTTTTTTTGTTTGTTTTCTGGACTGATGCAAATGTTCTAGGAAATGATCATGGTAATGAATATACAACTATGTAATGATACTGTGAGCCATTGATTGTACACCATGTATGGAATGTTTGTATGTTAAGAACGTTTGTGTTTGTATGTTGTTTTGTCAATAAAAATATTTAAAACTAAAAGTATACATTTCTTGGACTGCTTTTTGGGATATGGTCCAAATATCCATTTAGTTTTCAAAATTCTTTGTAATACTGTTTTATTCTGACCATGTGTGTGCTTGCCAGAGGCCAATCTGAAACCTGAATGGCTTTCCATATCAGGGTTCAGTTCTAGAACTTTTTGTTGTGTAGTTTCTGGTCAACTTCAAGCATGGGCTACTGAGAGGTCTGTCCAGGATTTCATATGCAGATTTTGGAAAACAATTTCTATTGCTCCCTCCTCTCTGTAATCCTCCCCTCAATTTTTATTTGAGAAGAAGAGGGGTGCCATATCATTATTATAGTATGCTGATAGTGGACAGGGCTCTATTCATGGTCTCTCTGTCCATAGTGCCTGGTTGAGAGGGAGAGGAGCACAACATTTTTCATGGTGCACACCTGGTGTATGGCATATATAGTCAAAATGTTTCTATCCTGAGAAATAGACTTCAATTGTGGCAATATGGTGGAGTAGGTAGCTTCAGGAATCATTCTCTCCACAAAAATAACCATTGAACTGGTAGGAACTTTTTGAATCAACTACTGTGAAACTCCCAAGTCTAGTGGAACACTGTGAAGCATCCATAGAAGAGTGGGAGGAAAAGGATGGTAAATTGTGATAAATACTGGTGAGTTTCACCCTCCCTGCAATGGTTACCATCTCCTTTCCCCCAGCCTTGTAGTGGGTAGCAATGGGGACTAAAGTTTGGGCTCTTGACACAGCTAGCTGGTGCCAGGGTGGGACTTAAAGATCTAGTCTCCAAATAGATCTTGGGGATGTGTGGTCTGATCACTGATCACTGCTATTGATCAACTACTTCATATCACTAAGGACTATCTCTGAAGGTGGCCACTGTTCCAAACCCCTTAGACAAATATGACAGAGGAATTTTAAAGACAGTAAGTTTCCTCAAACCCATGGAAAACAGTTAAAGGGCAAGTACAAAATTAAGAAAACACAGCTTCAAAAGCCATAGAAGAAGAAGGTCCAGGCACCCTTACTGGCACCTCCACAACACCCTCCACAATAGGGGGAAGCCAATTTGAGCTCACATTGTGGGTCTCTGGCCCTGTTCCAGATGGAGCAAAGTGGCTGCTGTGTGCATATTGGGGTGCATGTATGTCAGTGCCAATCTATCCGGTAGAAGATGAGAGACTAAACCAGGGAAATTGTCTCAGGGTTTCCCTCCCAGAATTTGTCCTAAGGGCAGAAAATCAGCTTGCAGAAAGTTGGATGAAGTGAAAAACAAGTTAAAGTGGCCTGGGGCAAAGCACTACCTGCATTAAGTTACTCAAGAGGGAACCCAGGAGGGGGTGAAAGTCTATTTCAAAGGGAGTAGAGAAGAGTACACTTGAACTCCTTAAATTAAATTCCTAAGGCCTCTAGCAAGAACAAATCAAGGAAAAGAAACAGTCTCTGAGGCTCAAAGCAGACTCAGATAAGACAGAAATGACCTGCACTTCCCATTTGCCTTGAGCTGATCTTCTTGATAGAAGGACTAGGCTCTAAATGAGACAACCAACCAAAGCAGAGCTAATTTGAAAAGAAAATAAAAGATGCTTTTTGCTTTAGTTTGTTTTCATTAGCACCTGACATTCAAGAAAATCTCTGCCATATCACTAACTGATACAAATATAAGAAACAGCTCAGGGAATCTATCCCAAAGTTAATACTTTATGGGGATTTTTTTTTGCATGGTCAGGCACTGGGAATCAAACCTGGGTCTCTGGCATGGCAGGCGATATCTCTGCCACTGCACCACCATTTCCCACCACCAGAGTTAATACTTTAAAACATTAAAATATACATTGTGCAAGAAAAGATTAGAAGAAAAACAAAGAAATGGGAAATGATGTCCCATCCAAATGAACCAGATAAAAATCCAGAAACTATCAACAAAGAAAATCAGACTTTGGACTTACCAGACAAGGACTTAATAAAATGATCCCCAGTATGCCCAAGGAGATAAAGGAAAACACACAGAGAGAACTAAAGGATATGAGGAAAACAATGAATGAACAACATGAAATCTCTTTGAGCTTCTCTTTAAGAACCAAATAAAAATACGGAAATTGAAGAACAAAATAATTGAAATGAAAAAAAAATCCCTAGAGGGTTGCAACAGCAGATTGGAGGGGCAGAAGAAAGAAATAGTGGTGAGAAAAACAAGACAATTGAAATTATTCAGGCTCAGGAAATGAAAGAAAAAAGGATTAAAAAAAAAGAATGAATAAAGACCAAGAGTTCTGTGGGACAACATCAAGTGTACCAAAAGATGCATTATGGGAGCCTCTGAAGGAGAAGAAAGATAGAAAGGGGCAGAAGGAATATTCAAAGAAATAGTGGAAAAATTTTTCCCAAATTTAAAGACATTAATATGCATATTCAAGAATCCCTAAGAACCGCCAAACAAGATAAACTCAAAGAGAATCATGTCCACACAGTAATCAAGTTGTCCAATGCCAAGGACAAGGAGAGAGTTCTGAAAGCTTTAAGAGAAAAGCAATGAGTTATTACTTACTCATATGGAATACCAATTTTAGTAAGTACTGATTTCTCATCAGAAACCATTGAGGCAAAAAGGCAGTTATATGAAATATTTAAAGTGCTGAAAGAAAACAATTGCCAACCAAGAATTTTATATCCAGCAAGACTTTCTTTCAAAAATGCAGGAGAATTTAAGACATTCCCAGAAAAACAAAACATGAGGTAGTTCATCCCCACTAACCTTTCCTACAAGCAATGTTAAAGGCAATTCTTCAGATTGAAAGGGAAGGATATTGGGCATTGGGTCAAAGCAGCATAAAAAAATAAAAACCTCTGGTAAAGGTAACTATATGGGTACTTATAAATGTCAGTAGTATTGTATTGTATTTTATGGTTTGCAGCTCCACTTCTTACAGGCAGTAAAATGCAAATGCATAAAAAGTAAGGATGAATCTATGACACTAGACATAGAACAGAGGGGTATAGAAACAGTGTATGTGTGTGCTATTGAAGATAAGTTGGTATCAAGTCAACTATGATTGTTATAAATGTAAGGTGTTGAATTTTAACCTCATGGTAACCACAAACAAAATACATGGAAAATATATTCAGAAACAATTGAGAAGGGACTCAAAATGTTACTATACAGAAAAATTTTAGAAAATATGAAAATAGATATTAATGGAAAAATTGAAAGCCAAACATGTGTAGGACTTAGAAAGACAAAATAGCAACATGACAGAAGAAAGTCCTGCATTAAAAATAGTTACTTTAAAAAAAGTTACTTTAAATGTAAATTTATTAAAATCTCTAGTAAAAAGGCAGAGCTTGGCAGAATTGAATAACATCATGACACAACTGTGCTATTTCAAAGAGACTCACCTTAAATTCAAGGACATAAGTAGCTTGAAAGTGAAAGGATGGAAAAATATACTACGCTGGGAAAGGTATATGAATATTGATAATATAGACTTCAAGTCAAAAACTGTTACAAGGGGCAAAGAAGATCATTATATACTGACAAATGGGTCAATTCAACAAAATGCACAATAATCATAAATATATATGCATCTAACATCCGGGTCCCCAAATATATGAAGCAAATGTTGACAGATTTGAGAGGATAAAAAGTTGGTTCTATGTTAATAGTGGGAAATTCCAAAACTTTGCTTTCAATTCTAGAGAGAAGATCAATAAGGAAATAGCAAACTTGAATGATACTCTAAATCAGCTTGACCTCACAGACATATAGAACACTTCACCAACAAAAACAGAATACACATTCTTCTCAAGTGCATATGGATCTTTCTCCTGATTAGATTATATGGTAGGTCACAAAAATATCTCAATAAATTAAAAAATATTGAAATCATGCAATGAATCATTATGTCTACAATGCAATGAAGCTAGAAATCAATAATAGAGGGATAAAAGGAAAATTCACAAGTATGCAGAAAAGGGCACACTCTTAAACAACCAATAGATCAAAGAAGAAATTGCAAGGGAAATTAGGAAATATCTTGAGCTGAAAAACAAAAACATGCTATACAAGAACTTATGGGGTGGTTCAGTGGTAGAATGCTCACCTTCCATGTGGGAGACCTGGGTTCAATTCCCAGACAATGCACAAAACAAACAACAAAATACACTTATGGGATGTAGAGGCTGGAGTTTCGACTTCACATCCCCTCTGTGGAGCTTCTCAATAAATTTCCTACCTGCAATCATCAGTCTCCATGTCCTGGTTTGTGTACATTTTTCCTAACTTTCTTGTGCCAAAACCCAGGACCAGGATCGCATTGAGAATGACGATTGGTGAGGCACCTCCTCCATGCCGTAGCCAGCCAGAGGACCCAACACCAGGCACTGGTTTGTAATCAGGTGATTTCAACCTCTCCAGGAGGTCCTGTCATTCCCTGTTATCTGGGACAATATGGCAACTTCACACTGAAAAATCCTAGTGCTAGGTCACTGACCCTCTCTGGCTTCACAAAGGTATGAGGTCCTCCAAAGCCAGACCTTCCCAGCCTCTGGGATGCCCACACATGAGTTCAGTCTCTCTACTTTACTACTCTGGATCAACTGTGAAGGACTTGGGGATACCTGGCTCCCTCAAGCCAATCCTCCTCCACCCCAGGGGTTCTAGAACTCACCCAAACACCCCACACGTACACAACATGGGCAATACCCAGTCAGTCACTCCTAAAAACACCACCTTAGGGTGTCTCCATTGACCCAGGAGGAGATATCTGGCAAAAAACTTCTCTTTTACTCCACCATTACTTGGCCCCAGTATGAGAGCCAGTGGCCAGAAGGTGGCACTTTTAACTTTCAAGTTCTCTGAGAACTGGAGAACATCTAGCCCAGTGGCAAATGGTCTGATCAGATCAGGCTTTCCTTTATCTTTGCAATTGCCCCTCCCTCTGCTAATCTTGCTCCTCAAATCAAATCCTACTCCTCCACCAGAAACCCCTGCAGAAGCCTTCTCCTGCACCCAGCAACACCCTCCTGTAAGAAAATTAAGTTTAGCTTTCATACAAGATGGCCCAGGAAAGACCTCAGGACATCTCAAAATGGTCTCGCAGGCAGGGAAGGAGAGCACCTCTGATGAAAGCCTAGAATTGGGGCCAAATAGGTAGAAACAAAGTTTAAATAAGTAACAGCCAGGGTCATTGAAATGTAAAGTGTAATCAAAAGTGGAAACCTTCTGCAGGAAATTTGAATTAGTTAGACTATCCAGAAAGGTTGTAACCTCTGGAGTATCCAATCAATGGAGAAACGGGGAGGGGCCTGCGTCCTATGCTTAAGATATAAATACCTGTGGCATTCTATTGTTTGGTGTGCCAGCCATCATTTTTTGGCTAGGCACCTGTTCTTGCAAGATTGTGAATAAATTCTTTTCTTCTCCACAGTTGGGTGAACTGTGTTCTAACAATTTGGGGGCTCATCTGGGATCTGAGATTTCTGAGGAGGGCCCCTGGGAAGGACAAAGGGAAGATGCATCCTGCTGATTGAGCCTTCTCAGACTCTGCCATTGGGGGCCCACCTTGGGCAGCCAGAAGGACCTGAAACTGGATGCTTTGATCTGCCAATTGTGAAGGAGAAAAGGGGAAGGGAAAATATGCCTCACGGTGACCAGGCAACTCTGTGCATGGGCCAAGGTAAGAAAAAGGCTTTTAAGTATTGCCTTGGGGGGTGGGATGAACTCTGATGAGTCTGGCATTGAGTAAGCAAGTGCAGAATTCCAATCCATAGGTCCTTTTTCCCATGGGAGAAAGGGCCAGAGTTGGCTGAAGTGAAAGGGTACTGAGACAAAGGAACCCAGGCAAGACTCAGAATGGGTAGAGGCAGTTGGTCAGTCAGGGAAAAAGGGAGGGGGTACTTATAGAGTCCCCAGGGACATTCCCCTGGGTAGTCCATAGGGGTAATGTTGGTACATCAGACTGACAGTGATCAGATCAAGGGGAAAAGAAAATGTACATTTGGACAAAAAAGAAAGCATTGTGCCGCCGTATGTATTCTGGCCAAAATACAGGGCAGATGAGGATTGGCTTTGTGCTGACCTCATAACTTATGTCAATAGAAAGAAGCTCTTTTCCAAAGAGGAGTCTGATTATGCCATGTGTGGCTGAAGGGAAGGGGGACCCCTCTTTGTCCTGTAAAAATGAAAACCCCAGAGCCAAAGGCTAAATCTTTAGAAGCTAAAACTTGGGATCCTTTATTGAGCCTTCCTCAGCCCTATGCTTCTCCCCTGGGGCAGGTACTGTTGAACCCTAAGACCCCATGGAACTAACATGCGTTCCTCCCAGGGAACTGGAGGTGCGATGAGGGCCAACTGCTCCATCCATGACAACTCACCAACAATTGAAGAAGGAGTTGGAACAGTGTAAAAAAAAAAGATATGCAGAATTTTCCATTTCCAAGGTCTCCTGAGGAAAAAAGGTGAAAGAACATACAGCTGTTGAGTCCCTATACCTTCTGAGAGAAATACCTTTTGGACAAGGGGAAATAGGTTATATTTTTGGTCTGAACTTATGTCCATCCTAAATATCCTCTTTATGGGGGAAGAAAGGGGAAAAGTGAGGAGAGCAGCTATGAAAGAATGGGAAAGGCAGCACCTACCTGGACAAAGGGTAATAGCAGCAGAGCAGAAATTCCCCAATGTAGATTCCAATTGGAATAATAATAATCAGGAAGACAGGGCACAAATGAGAGATCTTTAAGGCCTCACTATACAGGGGATAAAGTTGGCTTTACCCAAATATCAGAACTTAAATAAATCCTTTGTGGTGGCTCAAGAAAAAGACAGCTTAAACGATCCAATAATTTTTAGTCCTTAAAAGGGACTTGAAGCTACTCAGAGTTACTGATATTCTGGTAATTTTCTAGATTTGTCTCTTTAGTTCAATAGAATTATTTCAATGTAGTATGTGACCACTTGATGCAGAATCTGGGTTTCTCTATAACAAATCCCTTTGCCAAATACTGGAATTGCAGACTTGCTACTGGTGAGAGTGAAGCAAATGGGTGAATAAATCTATCCTGATATGGGAGCATTTCCCTGTAGGAGATCAGTCTTGATGAAAGTTTCAGTGCAGGAATTGGACTCCTAGGAGTGTTATGGTGCCTCCTGATAGGACCTTCCAACTACTTCTGAGCAATAATGCTGGCATTATTTGAGTTGGCAGAAAAGATGCCTGCTTTCTGGTCTATTTGGGCAAGTAGTTTAGCCAAGGAGAGTTTGGATGATTAAAAGAGACACAAGAGATTCTTAGTTAAGCTGAAGACTTCATTTGGAAACCAAATATTAGACCTTAAATAGTCTCTTGGACATTGGCCACATATTTTGTGCATCTTTTCCAGCAAAATCTTGTTGGGTATTATGTTTTTTTGAGAAACAAACTTAAACAAAACTCCCTCTGCTTACCTGCAAAAGTTGAGGGACCAGGTGAGGAAATATTCGGGAATGGACCCTGATAGTCCTGTGGCCCAAGGATGTAAAGAGGTCTTGGCCTGACATTCAGAAAATAGATGGGTGGAGGGATAAACAACTTGGAGAGTTATTGAGAGAGTTTCAAAGTGTATTTTAGTGTCATGTTTGGCTGTATTCAACTTTACTGGTGATGGCGGCCCTTGAAACTCAATTGGGCTCCTTTCTTTGCTTCCACATTTTATTTTAGATGCAGGATCACCTGTTCCTTCTTTGGTATAGGCGTGGGCTTTTGTTCATTGTTTGTCTGCTCCAAGGTGTTGTATGAGAGGGAGGTGAGGAGTAGGCAAGAGGGGGTGCCCAGAACTGCTCAGTGTCAGGGCTGTGAAAAGCAAACCAGAGCCACCTGGAAGAAGGGGCCAAAGGCACTGGGGCTAAGAGCATGTGTTCAGCACCCATCTGACACCCTCCTCTAAGCCCCCAAGCCCATCTGCTACACATGGCCCACCCCTGGGCTCCCAGGACTGGGCAGCTGCCGGCCCCTCTGAGGGTGAGGACCAGTGCCAGGGATGGGCCAGCAGGGATGGGCTTGGCTGAGGGGCCAGTACAAATGCTGTCTAGGTGTTCCCCATGCTGCCTGCCAAGTGCAGAAAGCAAGTCACTTGGCTGGATGGCTTTCCCTACCATGCCATTGGTTATAGTGGGTTGTGAGAAGGGAAGAGGAAAGCAGAAGCAACAAGCCAAAGTCATGTTGAGCATAGTCATATGAGCATAGAGATCAAGAAGGGAAGAGACAGGCAGAAGTGAGATAGAGAAATGATCTGGGCCAAAGGGGATAAAGGAGAGAGATGGACTCAGCAGGGTGTTATCACTGTGGGAAACCTGGTCATTTCAAAAGGGAATGCCTGAGTTTAAAGAAAGAAGGTTGGGTGATACCCCTGATGAATTTTGAGGATTAGGGAGGTCAGAGCCTCCTCATTTCAAGAGCCTGCTGGAAGCCTTTGGTAAATCTAAAGGTGGAACTATATCAGGGAGAAATTACATTTTTGGTGGATACTGAGGCAGCTCAGTCTTCTGTGACCCATATCCCAAAGGGGATCAAATTCTCTATAGCTCCCTCACAGTTTTGGGGGTAAAGGGGGAAAGATTTTAAGTCCCCATTTTCAAACCTTCTAATATCTGTTGGGAAGATAACCAAATTATAAGCCTCCTACTGTTTATTCCAGAAGCTGGGAGTAACTTGTTGGGAAGGGACCCATGGGATTGGCTGAAGGGAACAACCTGAGGCTACTACATTGAAAGCCAGTCAGAGTGTTGTGGCATCTGTATAAAAGAAGCCACTGCCAGTTGGGACTGAGAGGGCCAGGAAAGGGACACATTGGAGGAAAAAAATGGTTCAGGGGCAGAACTATGGAGGCTGGGATCTGAAGTCAGGAGGCCTTGCGCCAAGAGGGCAGACCCACTCAAGCACTTGAAGAGGGTGAGTTTGTTCCAAAAGCCGAGGATGGGCCTCCCACCTTGCAGTGGAGGAGTGGTGCTGCCCCAGGCCTTGGAGAGAGTTGAACGCATTCCTTGGGGATTGGGGAGCCTGGCTGCCACCAAGCGGAGGGGTTGGGCATGTGTCTCAGAGATGGCAGAAGGCCTGGTGCAGCCACATGCTTGGAGAGGGTGGAGCTGAGAGAGCTGTGGTCTCCCCAGTTTTCCCCAAGGTTGCATTTGGAGAGAGGTGGGCCACTGCATAGGCCCTTGGAAAGGTAGGTCTGCCATTTTTTAAAGCCCTAAAGATAAATGACTATTAGACTTTGAATTCTAATGGAGTTTGTCTTGCAGGTTTTCAAAACTGCTTGGGTCTGGTGACCCCTGTGTTCCTTCCAATTTCTCCTTATGGAAATGGGAATATGTACCCTATGACTGTCCCTCTTTTGTATGTTGGCAGCAAATAACTTATTCTGAGTTTTATAGGTCCAGAGCCAGAGGAGAATTTTGCCTTAGGACAGATCATGCCAATAGCTGACTTTGCAAAGAACCTCTTCTTTAAGAATTATGTACTGGCTTTATCCTCTACTCTGTCATCCCTCAGACACCTTGGCTTGCTGGCCCAGACCCCACCTCATGAATTTGCTGCCCATCACCACCAACCCAGCAATTGGGTCCTCATCAAATCATGGAAACTGTCCAAACTCCAACCGACCTGGGAAGGATGTTGACAACAGAAATGGCAATCTCTATGGCAGGAAGGGCTGGACTCACTACACCAAAGAGAAAGTACCAATACCTGAGCCAGATGATAAGTACCCAACAATGCAGTCTGAATCTTGGGAAATAACTCCAACTTTGGAACTTTAAAAATTATGTTAAAGAGACAATCATTGGGAGGGTAGAAGGGGTTTTTGGATTTGGGGAGTTGGATTCTTTATTTTAGTCTAACATAGATAATAGTGACCCTGGCCAAAAGAGAGTCTTACCCAAGGATGACAGATGAGGGATCTGAGGCCCAATTTTCAAATTGGGGATGCAACAGTCCCCATCAGATTGGTGGTGAATGTAACTGAAAAGTTTTAAAGTTTTAAAGTCCCAAGTTGTACAGTTTGATGAAAGGCAAACTTAGCAAACTCACCAGGAAGGAGGTGGGACAAAAGAGTTCCAGCAAAGGCTTTATTTCAAGAAAAAAAAAAAAAACAGCCACCCAGGCAGCATTTCAAGAGAAAGAGAAAAACAGTTGCCCCCAAGGTGGTGGGGGATAGGGTTTTTAAGGCTTAAGGTTAGAGAGTTGGGAGGCAAGAGATAGGCAGGTCCTTATTGGCTAGTTTTCAGAAATAGGGGGCTAAGTTTCGAGTTGGCAGCTTTCCACTGCTAAAGTTTAAAATTTAAACACTGCCTTAGGCATGCAGGGTTATAAATGCTGGAGGACATATAGTAAATAAGGGGAGTTTATACAAGAATGCATTTTCTGGAGAGTAGAGGCTGGGAGGTTATTGCAAGAGGGCAGCTGATGGAAGGTGAAGGAGACACAAGGCTGGGGTAGTCTGTGGTAAGAGAGGCTTTCTGAAATATTTGCCAGGGGTAAGGGGTTCTGTCCTCCAAGCTTAACATTTAATGCTTGGCAAGTAATAGACTAGACAGAATTAATGAATCGAGGGTAATTGAGTGGGGAAAACAAGTACTTGTGTCCAGAACCAGTAGGGGGGTATTACAGTCGAGCCTCTCCTTGCCTCTCCTGGGATGATGTGTGATAGACTGTCCAGTTTCAAGAAAGGACCTTGAACATGGGATTAATTTCACAGACCTAAAGGCAGTGTAACTTGGTGGTAATAACCATCAAGAAAGCAGACAAACATCCAACAGGGGGCTGCAGCAGAGACTCAGTAGTAGTTGATAGAATATATGGGGTGAGGGGCAGACTGCACTGGAAAAGATCCTCTAGAAAGGTTCAGAATACAAGCCCTGTCCCCAATACCAATAACACCCACTCCAGTTAACTCTTCAATAGATCCTAAGGACATTCAGCTAGAGGTTAGTTCCCCAATACAGAATGATCCCAAAGTTGTCAGCATGGACAAAACAGAAAATTTGGAGAACTAGAGACAGGGTACAGAGATACAAATGCCTGCGTGGAATGGATCAAGTATACAGTCCAGAGTCTAGACAAAAACAACTGTTATTCTTGCACAACAGGCCAACCCACTGTTCTTGTCATGCCCTTTCTGATGAGTATGGGGGAACATAGAAGAGGTGTTCAAATGCATGGTACTCCTTTTTAAGGTTATTACTCCTGGTGAAAATTGTAGTACATTGTCCTCTCTTTTCTCTCTAGTTAGGGCAGAAAAGTCAAGGCCATACCAGCTTGTTGCCTCAGTCCAGGAAACCACTCTGCCTGTCTTTCTAGATGGGAAGAAGGGCTCCAGGACCTTGGGAACGTGGCCTTGTGTATCCAAGTGTGGGATGTGACTGAGGTTAGTACTAGCAATTTGTCTAGTTTAACCATAATCTAAGCAAGCTTTTGGTGATATTGTGGAAAGGGCATCCTCTGACCAGTATTACCTAAGAAGTGGAAGGGGACATATGCTCTGGTCCAGTTGGCCATCCCATTCACCCTGGCATTTGAAAGGGAGGGAGAAGCTCTAACCCAAGGAAAAAAGAAAAGAAGCTTACTCAATTCCTTTAATGATAAGGATGCAAAGGGGAATTCCAGATGAGTTAAGACTAGGAATCAAGTAGTTACAGGATTTGAGTCATCCTTATTCTGGTGGATAAGATTTATCAATTACACAAGTCAAGGGATGCAGTCAAGGGAATAGCAGAACAGTTGGATGCTACTAGCCAAATGTCATGGGAGAATAAGTTGGCCCTAGACATGATGCTAGCTGAAAAGGGAGGCATTTGTGTTATGGTCAGGGTAGTTGTTGTACATTTATCCCCAATAATAAAGCCCTAGATGGAACTATCACCAAAGCTACACACAAGGCCTAATGGCTTTATCTGTAGAATTGGTGAAAATTTCGGACATTGATAACCTCCTCATGGGATGGTTAGAAAACTGGTCTAGGAAATGGAAAGGGGTGACACCGCCCGTGGTAACTTCTTTAATCATCATAGCTGGGTTACTCACAGCACTTGGGTGCTGCATCACCCCATGTGTCCAAGGGTTAGTTCATAGACTAGTTGAGGCTGTGTTAACCAAGCAAATGCCTATTTAGTACAGGCAAAACAATTTGTACCCCCTTAAAAGGGAAGATCCCTATGATGAAAAGTATGAAGAGGCTCTTAAAGACTAAAATGTAAAAACTAAAAGAGTTCAAAAAGAAAGGGGAGATTTGTAAGAAAATTAAGTTTAGCTTTCACACAAGATGGTGCAGGAAAAGGCTGCAGGACAGCTCAAACCAGTCTTGCAGGCAGGGAAGGAGAGCACCTCTGACATAAGCCTAGAATTGGTGCCAAATAGGTAGAAACAAAGTAAAAATAAATATCAGCCAGGGTCATTGAAATGTAAAGCATAATCAAAAGTGGGACCCTACTGCAGGAAATTTGAATTAGTTAAACTAGCTGGATAGGATGTAACCTCTGGAGTATCCAATCAGTGGAGAAACAGGGGAGGGGCCTGTATGCTAGGCTTAGGATATAAATACCTGTGGCATTCTATTGTTTGGTGTGCCAGCCACCATTTTTTGGCTAGGCACCCATTCTTATAAGATCGTGAATAAATTCTTTTCTTCTCCACAATTGGGTGAGCATTTGTTCTCTTTCAGGTATGGCATTCTTTCTAACACTCCCCATCTCCAGATTCTACCACAGAATCTCAGCCCTCCTCTAAGCACACCCCCTCCTCTTCTCTACACAACCCCTCCTAACTGAACCAAAACTCCTGCCATGTTTCCTTTTCCCTTTCTAAGCATTTAATGCCTATTTGTTAGCTGGTATGTTTGGTCTAGTTATTATTTGGTGTGTTACTTAAATATAATGTGTTAAATGTCTGTTTCAATTTGTTACTTAGTATGTTCCTACATTGTATTGTCAAATGTTCCTAGTTACTAATAATGAAAATTCTTTAAAAAGGGAGACTTTAGGCTGTATTAAAAATGGGAAAATTTTAGTTATGAGTCTAAAAAAAGGAATTAATATCTGTAACATAACCTGTTTCAAAATTACTTTAAATGAAAATATTACCATTACAGTTAAAATGAAAGATATTACAGTTAAAATTGTTCTACAAATAGGTAAAAATAAAAATAGAAAAAAAGCCCTCTGAAAGACAAGTTTCAAAAACTTTAGCTTATAAACACTGAAAACAAACCTGAACCTAAAAAGAAACTCCCCCTGGAATTTCCCTAAAACAGCAGAAAACTGCTAAAAGGCTGCCTCTGAATGAAATCATCTGAGTATTCTGTCTAAAAAACAAAGATTTTACATCAAAATGATATTCTTGTTAATATCCTTAATCTTCTCATCCTTTATTTCAAAAGCAGATCTTCTCACTGTTCAGGAAAAAACTGTTACAAATCATTTTTCTTTCACCTTCTGTAACCACGGTAGTAAAAAACTTATTGCATAGGAAGTGTTTGAGAATACTACAATGGTTAAAAAGATTTTCTATCCTGTTGCTGGTTAAACTTTTTTAAGTAAAATAATATTCATATATTTAAAAATTGTATAAAATTTCTAAAAATCTAACAATGTTCTCACTATCCATGTTATATGCTGATATTAATCTATATAATGTTCAGCAGTGACATAGTGTTGTCACTCATAGTTTTAATTATTCTCAAAAAGCTACAAATCATAGAAACAGCCAAATTATCAGTTGCACTGCTTTGCTCTAATACTTCTTTAAAAGAATATATAAATAATACTGCTATAAACATTGGTATGTAAATTTCTATAGCAGCATTATTTATGATTGCCAAGAGATGGAAATAGCCCCAAATTCCATCAATTGATGAGTGACTAAACAAGCCGTGGTATATACATACAATGTAATACACAGATGGTATATTGGAAAAAGTACAATCAATGCAGGCTAGGGTCTATAGTCAACAATAATATTGCAATATGCTCCCACTGAATGTAACAAAGGCATTATGTCAAAACTGAATGTCAATAAGTGGAGGGCATGGGGGAGGGGTATGGATTCTTTGTGGAAGAACAGGAAATATCTTCATATAGTTTATGGTGGCAAAGTGATGTCTATACATTTAGGTTGGATTGTATTATGTGTGAATAAAACTGTTTAAAAATGAATAGAGAGAAACAAGTGCTAGAGAAAATGTGGAGAAAGGATGTACCTATTCACTGTCAGTAGGGAAACTGAGAGGTGCAGCCCCTTGGAGGGCAGTGTGGTGTTTCCACAGGAGGTTAGGGGTGGGTTTGCCATATGATCCTGCAACCCTGTTGCTCAATATATACCTGGAGAAATTGAGAGTGGGGACAGGAATGACATTTGCACTCTGGTGTTTATGGCAGTGATCCATAATAGATGGAGGTGGCCTAAGGGTACAACGACTGAGGCATGGAAGGAGGAACTATAGTATATACATGCAATAGACTACTGAGTGGTTTGCAATAAGGAATGACATTGTGAAGCATGCAACTAGGTGAATGAACCTTGAGGACTGCATGTTGAATGAAATGTCAGGAACAAAAAGACAGATATTATGCCTCAATTATATGGACTAACTATAATATAACAACTCCATGAGCTGAAGTCCAGAGCATGGGTTATCAGGTTGGGGCCTATTGTTAAGGGTCCTGAATTGTAAGCTCTTACAGCAGTCACAGATATTCATGAGTTGTAGCTGTTTTTTTCTAAATTGTGAGATACTGGGCTGTTTATATATGACCTGGTCATTCCCAGAAACTTTGGGTATTTATGTGACACCTGAGACTCAGTTAGAGCTCTGAAGCTGTGAAAGTCTGCATTACCCCATAAAGGAACTGTTTAAAAATTTGGAAAAGTGATCAGACTTCAAGTAGCAATATGAATGAAACTGATCTGGATAGGACTAAGGTATATCAGAAGGCTGAGTAAAGAGTGATATCATCCATATTTTAAAAACTTCAACTTCTGTGTGAGACCAAAGAGAAAGATGTTTATTTGGCACAAAATTTATATTTTTGGTAGTGCATTTTCTAATTTAACTTGTAAGGTCAGTTTACTTGAACACCATAATTACACGGAATCTTGAATAGGGCATGAGATCTTGTTGGCTTGAACACACACAAGATTAGTGTGATGCCTCAATATATCCCAGAGTAATTAAGGAAGTGAATAAAGAAGTATTTGCAAAGTCCCCTTGGAGGGCTGGGGAAAAAGAAGGAAATATTCAACTTCCCCATTTGGAGAATTTCTAATATTCTCACAAGCAGTGGGGACAACAAAATCAATAGGCCCAGTCCTTAATTTTGTGGTTTGCCCCTATGAAACTTATTCCTACAAAGGATAGGCTAAGCCTACTTAAAATCAGACCTAAGAGTCACCCCCAGAGAACCTCTTTTTTTGCTCAGATGTGGCCTCTCTCTCTTTAAGCCAACTCAGCAGGTGAACTCACTGCCCTCTCCCCTACATGGGACATGACTCTCAGGGGTATAAATCTCCCTGGCAATGTGGGACAGAATGCCTGGGATGAGCTGGGACCCAGCATCAAGGAATCGAGAAAGCCTTCTTGACCAAAAGGGGGAGAGAAATGAGGCAAAATAAAGTCTCAGTGGCTGAGGTTATCCTGGAGGTTATTCTTAAAAGGGATATAGATATTCCTTTTAAGTTTATGGTATATTGGAGTGGCTGGAGGGACATACCTGAAACTGTTGAGCTGTGTTCCAATAGCCTTGATTCTTGAAGACAGTTGCATAAAGATATAACTTTTACAATGTGACTGTGTGATTGTTAAAACCTTGTGTCTGATGCTCCTTTTATCCAGAGTATGGACAGATGAGTAAAAAAATATGGATAAAAAATAAATAAATAACAGTGGGGACAAAGGGTAAAATAAATTGAGTAGATGACAATACTAGTGGTCAATGAGAGGGAGGGGTGAGATGTAGGGTATGTATGAGTTTTTTCTTCATCTGGAATGATGTTAATGTTCTAAAAAATGATCATGATGATTGTGCTGGTTTGAAAGGATTATGTTCCCTAGAAAAGCTATGTTTTAATCCTCATCCACCTCCTGGAGGCAGCCCTTTCTTTTAATCTCTATTCAACAATATAGATTGGAAACTTGATGAGATGATCTCCACAGAGATGTGACGCACCCAATTGTGGGTATTAACCTGTGATTAGATGGATATGTGACTACACCCATTTCAGGTGGGTCTTGATTGGTTTACTGGAATCCTTTAAAAAGAGGAAGCATTTTGGAGAAAGCTTCAGGACGACAAGAAAGCCGTGAAGTGACAAAGCCATGAGAGGAGAGAGCCACAAGAACCATGAGAGCCCACACAGCCAGAGACCTTTAGAGATTGTGCTGGTCTGAATCTGTGGTGGACCCCAGAAAAGCCACGCCCTTTGATCCTCATTCAATATTGCTGGGTGGGAGCATTTTGATTGTTTCCATGGAGATGTGACCTACCCAATTGGGGGTGGTAACTTTTGATTAGATGATTTCCATGGAGGTGTGTCTCCACCCACTGAAGGTGGAGGTGCTTGCTGGAATCCTTTAAAAGAGGAAACATTTTGGAGAGAGTCTCTTTTGGTAGAGTCACGTGAAAGCCAGCAGACGCCGCCATGTTCGCCATGTGCCCTTCCAGTTGAGAGAGAAGCCCTGAACTTCATTGTCCTTTCTTGAATGATTAAAACCTCTTTTTGGTGCCTTAATTTGGACATTTTTATAGACTTCCTTTAATTTTGACCTTTTCATTGCCTTAGAACTGTAAACTTATAACTTATTAAATTTCCCCTTTTAAAAGTCATTTCAGTTCTGGTGTATCACATTCCGGCAGCTTGCAAACTAGAACAGTGATGAATACAGAACTATGTGATGATATTGTGAGCCATTGGTTGTACCTCATATATGGAATGTATGTGTGTGAAGATTTATCAATAAAAATAGTTTTCAAAAAGTATATGCAAGGGGCGGTATGATGGTGGCTCAGCAGAATTCTCACCTGCCATGCCAGAGACCCAAGTTCGATTCCAGGTGCCTGCCCATGCAAAAAAAAAAGCATATGTAGAGGTGCAAGGGAATTTCAGTGGTAGAATTCTCACCTGCCTGTGGGAGACCCAGGGTTGATTCCTGGTCCATGCCCTTTCCAAAAAACAAACAAACAAGCAAAGCAAACAAACAAAAATTCAACAGATGTTTGCTGCAATAATGGGATACTCACATGCAAAAATGGAAAAATAATGAAATGTGATCCCACAATTTAGCATACAATAAATAAATAAGTATATTTATAAAAATAAATAAATAAAATGTAAAAAGATCATTTTAAAAGTACATGTAGTCAGCTATAAGTTAGAGCTCTATCTTTAACAAAGAAAAACTTTTTTTTTGCTTTTTTATTTAAAAAAAATTAACATCAAACAAACAAAACAATAAGATATCATTCCATTCTACATATATAATCAGTAATTCTTAATATCATCACATAGTTGCATATTCATCATTTCTTAGAACATTTGCATCGATTTAGAAAAACAAATAAAAAGACAACAGAAAAAGAAATAAAACGATAATAGAGAAAAAAAGTTATGCATACCATACCTCTTACTCCTCGCTTTCATTTATCACTAGCATTTCAAACTAAATTTATTTTAACGTTAGTTCCCCCATTATTTATTTTTATTCCATATGTTCTACTCTTTTGTTGATATGGTAGATAAAAGGAGCATCAGACACAAGGTTTTCACATTCACAGAGTCACATTGCTGAAAGCTATATCATTGTTCAGTCATCATCAAGAAACATGGCTACTGGAACACAGCTGTACGTTTTCAGGCAGTTCCCTCCAGCCTCTCCACTACATCTTGAACAACAAGGTGATATCTACTTAATGCGTAAGAATAACCTCCAGGATAACCTCTCGACTCTGTTTGGAATCTCTCAGCCATTGACACTTAGTCTCATTTCACTCTTCCCCCTTTTGGTCGAGAAGGTTCTCTCAATCCCTTGATGCTGAGTCTCAGCTCATTCCAGGATCTCTGTCCCACGTTGCCAGGAAGGTCCACACCCCTGGGAGTCATGTCCCATGAGAGAGAGGGGGAGGGTGGTGAGACTGCTTGTCATGTTGGCTGGAGGGAGAGGCCACATCTGAGCAACAAAAGAGGCTCTCTTGGGGGTGACTCTTAGGCCTAAATTTTAAGTAGACTTGACCTATCCTAACAAAGAAAAACTTTTTAAAAGACAGGGCCTATATCTCTGTTAATAAACATTACTCTGGTAAACGTGTAAAAGTGAATTTGAGCAAAAGCTCTGCTAGAGCTTGTTAATATAAAACGACTGTCTAATGCTTTTATTTCTGGAAGTTGCTTCATTTTTAAATGTTTATAAAACTTAAAGCTCAAATTATAAGCTTAACTATGATGCAAGAAAGGTCCCAATTTAATAAGCTGACATCTCAATTTTAAAGCATGCCTTTATGAAGCTTATTTCTATAATAGCAAACTAAACCTACTTATAATTAGTACCTAAGAGTCATCTCCAGAAAATCTCTGCTGTTACTCAAATGTGGTTCCTCTCTAAGCCAAACTCTGAACTTCCCCCCAACATAGGACATGATTTCCAGGGTTGTAAGCCTAGCCCTAGCAACACAGAGCACAATTGGCTCTGGCATTGTGAGACAAGTTTCAAGGATGAGCCTGGCCCTGGCATTGAGGATTAGCTGATCAAAACGGGGAAAAGAAATAGAGTTTCAATGGCTATGAGTTTTCAGAGTCAAGAGGTCATTCTGGAGGTTACTTTTATGCAAGGTTCAACCAAATATTGCAAACTGCCACAATACAGCAAACCCCAACCAACAGTGTTCCTGGAAACCCTAAAAAATATCCTGTGCAACAGGTTACTCCTCTGGCAGGAACATCAGTACCAACTACTGCCTACTTCTTAATTTTTGGTCCATCTCTCCTTAAACTTCTTACCACCTTTATTCACAGAATAGTAAAAACCCTAACCCAAGAACATATCAGAAGTGTAATGTTACTGTGGGAATACAAATACCAGCCCCTGTTAAATGAGATTGAAATTCCAGATGTTGGGTCAGGTGAAAACAGATTTAACTCTGCCCGCTAAGAGCAGGAAGTAGCCAGAACAGACAGACCAACTCCCTCCATATTCCTCATCCAGCCGGTACCTACTTGTTCACTTTCATATGCTATAAAAACAAAAAGTCAAGGATGTCAGGGAATCCCTTGGGTTGGTAAAGGCCCCTTTGCCTGGGTTGACTCAGAGAGGCCCCTTATCAAACTGCACCATTAGTTCACCATAGAGGGCAACAAACTAGACAGAACCAGTTCCTGCTTCACCCAGTTCCTGCCTCTGTAACTCCCAATTCCCACCTCAGTAACCACCAAGTTTGGTTTAAACCCACCAATGAAGAGCTGTAAACTTCCTGCTTGACTCTAGCTTTTTAAAATGGCCAATGAGAACCTGCCAATTCCCTGCATCCGCCAAAACCCTCAGTTCCTCTGCTATAAAAGATCTTTCCTTGTCCCTGCAAATGGGCTGGAGTTTAGACTTCAGACCCCTCTGCAGAACCTCTCAATAAATCTCCTGCCTGAAATCATCAAAAAAAAAAACTTATGGGATGCAACAAAGGCACTGCTAAGAGGAAAATTTATAGCTCTAAATGCTTACATTAAAAAAGAAGAAAGATCTAAAATCAGCAATCTAATCTCAGAACTGGAAGATCTAGAAAAAGAAGAGCAAATTAATCCCAAAGTGAGCAGAAGGAAGGAAATAATAAAGATTAAAGAAGAAATAAATAGAGAATAAACAAATTTGGTTCTTTGAAAAGACCAATAAATTAAAGAAATTTCTAGCTAAACTGGCAAAGAAAAAGAGAGAGGGACACAAATATCTAAAATTTGAAATTAAAAGATGGACATTATTACCCATCTCACAGAAATAGAAAGGACTATAAGAGGATACTATGAACAACTGCATGCCAAAAATTAGATAATGTAAGTGAAGTGGACAAGTTCCCAGCAACAGACAAACTACCTACACTGACTCAAGAATAAAGAGAAGTTCTCAACAGACCAATAACTAGTAAAGAAACTGAATCAGTAATCAAAAGTTCCCAACAAAGAAAACCCTAGGGTTAGATGGATTCACAAGTATATTTTATCAAACATTCCAAGAAGAATTAGCACCGATCCTGCTCAAACTGTTCCAAAATATAGAGGAAGAGAAAACACTTCATAGCTCATTCTATGAGGCCAACATTCCCATCATACCAAAGCCAGATAAAGACACTACAGGGAAAAAAATTTAAAGACCAGTATCCCTTATGAATAGAAATACAAAAATCCTCAACAAAAATATTAGCAAAATGAATCTAATAGTACATTAAAATAATTATACACCACGATCCATGGAATTTATTCCAGATATGCAAGCGAGAAAGAAAACCAATTCATGTCATATACTGCATTAACAGGAAGAAGGGGAAAAAACACATGATCATGTAAATTGATGCAGAAAAGGCATTTGGTAATATACAGTATGACTTCTTGATAAAACCATTTAGAAAACAAGGAATATATGGAAACTTCCTCAACATGATAAAGGACATAGATAAAAAAAAACACCGTTAACATCATACTCAATGTTGAAAGAATGAAAGCATTCCCTCTAAGATCAGGAGCAAGAAGGATGCCCACTGTCACCACTGTTATTCAGCATTGTACTGGAAGTCCTAGCCAGAGGAATTAGGAAAGAGAAATAAATAAAAGACATTCAAATTGTAAAGGAGGAAGTAAGGTTTATCTATATGCAGATGGCATGATACTATACACAGAAAATCTTGAAAATCCACATAAAGCTACTAGAACAAATAAACAAATTCAACAGAGAGGCAGGGTATGAGACCAACATCCCAAAATCAGTAGTGATTCTTTTAGCCACTAAAAGAATAAAATATCTAGGAATAAATCTAATCAAGGATGTAAAGGACTTGTACACAGAAAACTATAAGACATTGCCAAAATATGTCAAGAAAGACTTAAATAAATGGAATTGCATTCTGCGCTCATTAATTGGGAGACTAAATATTGTTGAAATGTCAATTGTACCCAAAGCTATTTACAGATTCAACACCATCCCAATCAAATATCCAACAGCCTTTTTGCAAAAATGGAAAAGCGAACCATCAAATTTATATGGAAGGGTAAGGAACAACTAATAGCCTTATCCATCTTGAAAAAGAAGAATGAAGTTGGAGGACTCACACTTTCTGCCCTTAAAACTTATTACAAAGCCACAGTAATCAAAACAGCTTGGTACTGGCCCAAGGACAGACATATAGACCAAAGTAATTGATTTAAGAGTTCAGAAATCAACTCTCACATTTATGGTCAACTGATTATTGACAGGAGTGCCAAATCCAATCAATTGGAAAAGAATAGTCTCTGTAAAAGTTGTGTTTGGAAAATGGATGTCCATATGGAAAACAATGAAGGTGGACCCCTATTTAACATGATATACAAAAATCAACTAAAAATGGATCAAAGACCTAAAAGAAGAGCCAGAATTATAAAACTCCTGGAAGAAAATGTAAGGATGCATCTACATTGTATTAGGTAGTGGTTTCTTAGACTTCACATCCAAAGCACAAGCAACAAATGAAAAAATAGATAAATAGGGCCTCAACAAAATTACAAATTTTGTGCATCAAAGAACTTTATTATGAAAGTAAAGAGACAACATTCTCAAATAGAAAATATTTCAAAATCACATATCTAATAAGGGTTTGATATCCAGAGTATACAAATACATCCTGACAGATAACCCAATTGAAAATGGGCAAAATAACTTGAATAGATATTTCTATAAAGAAGATATTCAAATGGCCTAAAAGCACATGAAAAATGCACATCATTAGCCATTAGGGAAATGCAAGTCAAAACAACCATGAGATACCATTTCACATGCCCAAGAATGACTATTATTAAAAAAAAAACACAAACACAAAATTACAAGTGATGGAGAGGATGTGGAGAAATAGGAACATCATTCATTGCTGGTGGGAATGTAAAATTGTGCGGCCACTGTGGAAGACAGTTTGGCAGTTACTAAGAAAGTTTAGTGTAGAATTACCACATGACCTGGCAATCCCATGACTAAGTGTATACCCAAAGAATTGAAAGTAGGGGCTTGAACAGATATTTTCATGCCAATGTTCATAGGGATATTATTCACAGTTGCCAAAAGATGGAAGCAACCCAAGTGTCCATCAACCAATGAATGGATAAATAAAATGTGGTATGTATGTACATTGGAATATTATTCAGCCTTAAAAAAGGAATTAAGTTCTGATACATATGGCAACATGGATGAACCTTGAAGACATCCTGTTGAATGAAACAAGCCAGAAACAAAAGCACAAATATTGTATTATCTCACTGATATGAAATAATTAGAATAAGCAAATACATAGAGTCAGAAACTAGAATAGAGGTTACCAGGGGCCAGGGTGGGAATCTGGAATTGGAGAGCTAATGCTTTAGTTGTACAGAGTTTCTATTTAGGGTGATGGAAAGTTTTTGTAATGGAGGATGGTAATAGTAGCACAACACAGTGAATGCAATTAACAATTAGTTATGTCTTTGAATGTGGTTAATATAGGAAACTTTAGGTTGTATATATGTAACTGGAACAAAAATTAAAAACAAGAAAAACCCACATAGGACTGTACAACACAATCAGTGAACCCTAATGTAAACCATGAGCTATAGTTAATTATATAATCATTAAAAAATGTTCTTTCATCAGTTGTAAGAACATGTGCCTTACCAATGGAAGATGTTGTTAATGGAGTAATATATGAGAACTTTGTATTTTAAGTATGATTTTTTCTGTAAACCTTTATCTTTTCTAATAAAAAAGTTTCTATCCTTCTGGACTTCCCTTTTTCTGGTCCTTTGGCAAAAGAGAATAGGCTTTTCTTGGGGCATTTTTGTCTGTTTCTGTGCCCATTGGAATTTCTAAATTTTGAACCACTCCAGTGTCCAGGCCATGATATATATATATATATATACACACACAGAAATTGAAGAAAGGTTCCTTTTCATAAGTGCAATGAATCTTTGATGTCCAGTGATCCACTGCAAACAATGAAAACAAATTTTAAACCACTTAAGAAGTTTCCAGCATTCGTCAAATGTCTTTCCTTGGGTGACTAAAAATAGGATCCACATGGAGGGGAATGTAAATAAGTGGCATTCAGTTACTGGAGGGACATTTACCAAAAAAAGAAGTGCAAGTATTTTCCTGCTCACAATGATTCCTATACTCCTTTGAATTTAAGTGGTTTGATTAAGAGGTGTTAAGAACATAATTTACTTGACACTTAATGTTGATACTACCTAAATGAATAAGGAAAGGACCTTATCCGGGAATTCTATATTTTATAGAAATTGTTCCTCTGTTTAGAGATTTAGGGTATGAGTAGTTTTTAATTTGTGGGCTCTCCTTGGTCATCCCCCATCCTCCAAAATCTCAAAATCTCTGGAAGAGTTTATATAATATTGGTGGTATTTCTTCCTTAAATATTTGGAAGAATTCACCCAAGAAACTATTTAGGTCTAGATTTTACTTTATGGCAAAAGATAAAATCACAAACTATTCAGATGTACATTTATTCTTGTGTCAATTTAAGTAAGTTGTATTTTTTCTGGATAATTTGTCCATTTAATCTAAGATTTCAAATATATTCATCTAAAAGTTGTTTATAATATCCTCTTAGTGTCGTTTTAATGTCTTTTGGATCTGTAGGGATAGCCTCGTTATTCTTGACCAACCTCACCAAAGGTTTATAAGTTTTATTAGTCACTTCAAAGAGTCAATTTTGGATTTATTTGATACTCATTTTTTTTTTGCATGCTGTATGACGGCGTCACATTTCATTCTTTTTCCATGTGAGTATCCTGTTATTGCAGAACCATTTGTTGGACTTTTGTTTAGTTGGGGTTTTGTTTGTTTGTTTGTTTCCTTGTTTGTTTGTCTGGAAAGTGCATGGGCCAGGAATCGAACCTGGGTCTCCTGCTATTTGATACTCACTTTTGTATATTTATTTTCTGTTTTATTGGTTTTTTCTTTATTATTTCCTTTATTCTACTTTCTTTAGATTTAATTTGCTCTTTTGTTCTAATTTCTTGAAAAGAATATTTAGCTTATTTTTTCCAGCCTTTCTCCTTTTCTAATATATGCATTTAATATGACACATTTACCACTGCCTTAATGGAAAATTCCCATATGTTATGAAATGCGGTATTTACATTATAATTCAATTAAAATATTTTCTAATCCCATAATGATACCTCCTTTGACCCATGGATTATTTAGAAGCATATCTTCATTTCCAAACATAGAGAATTTTCTTGTTAACCTTTAAAAATGATAGCTTAATGCATTGTGATTAGAGAACATACTTTATATGATTTCAATCCTTGGAAATATGTAGAGTGCTGTTTTATGATCCGGTATATGCTCAGTTTGTGTAAGTGTTCCATATATTCTTTAAAAATATATGTAAACTGAAGTTAATTGGGATAGTTATATTTGTGTCCATTAAGTCAAGATCATATTGCTAAGATCTTCTATATCCTTACTGATTGCCTGCTTGTTCTATGAGTTACTGAGAGACGTATATTAAAATCTTCTATAATTGGGATCCTGCCAATAGGATGTGCCTATTTCTTTTTATACTTCTGACAATTTCTGCTTTTTATATTTTGAGCAATGTTAAGCACATACAAATTCAGAATTATTATATTTTTTATGAAATTCATATTTTAAAATGAAAGTAGTATTGCTTTCTACTTTTTCTAATATAAATATAGCCACACTTGCTCTCTAATGGTTAATGCTTGCAGCATATTTCCATTTCCTTATGTTTTAGATGTATTTCTTTAAAACAGCATACATCTTTCTTTTTCATCCAACTTAACAGTATTTTTAACTTTCACTTGGAGCATGTAGTCCATTTACTTGTTTTTTTACTATATTTTAATTATTTACTAGAGAAATTGTTATTCTTAATCACCTCCATTTACTTTTAATGTAATTGCTGATATATTTTATTTTAAATATACTATATTATATGCTTTTTTATTTGTCCCACCTGTTCTATAATTCTTCCTTTCTCTTTTCCTGCCTTCTTTTGAATTGATTGATCATATATTTTTATTGTTCAATTTCCCACACACATTATCTTGGAAATGATACATACTTACTTACTTATACATACATAATTATACATACTTATTTTAGAGATTATCTTAGAAATTACAACACTGATCATCTAATACATTGTTTATCCTTTCCATAAACATTGCAAAATCTTCAAAACACATTAAGTCCATTTATCCTCCAAGACCCATATGTTATTGTCATAAATTCTGTCTATAATTTAAATTATACATTATTGTTATTTCATACAGTTAATTTTTATTTAGATTTTTCACATGCCTATGATTATTTTCAAAAGCACTGCTCATCCTCTCAACTGCCTTTTCTGTAGTTGGCAAATGTCCCCAGCACAAAATCAGCTGACAATCATGTCTCAAATCTCTTCATTTCCATATTTTCCCATATCTTGAATCTATAATTCTTCACCACCATGTTAGGTCTCCCAAGCCTTAAAATAGATGTGTTTACATTTTTCTCAGGTTTTCTAATTGTCATCTCTGACAGTATTTGTTTGAATTACCTAGTTGTCATTTCTAGAATTAAAATGTAATAAATTCTTTAAGACAGAAAAACATATAAATCTGCACAAATAATAGCGCCATAGCAAAAAATTGACAGTTTTTAAAAGATACTATGGTTTCATTCTAATAGCTTATGTTTGGGTATTGTTTTGCAGTTTGCATAGCACTCTTGTTAATGTTTGTTAATTTTATATCATCAACAATCTATATGATAGGCATTTGGGGATTTTGTTTGTTTGTTTGCTTGTTCATTTTGTTTTTTGCATAGGCAGACACCGGGAATAGAACCCGGGTCTCTGGCTTGGCAGGTGAGAACTCTGCCTGCTGAGCCACCATGGCCTGCTGTGGGGATTTTACTAATGAAGAAACTGAAGCTCATAAATTTCCCATCTTGTCCAAGGTCACATTTTAGTTAGATGATTCAGAACTGATTCCAAGTCCAGTGTTCTTAATACTCTGTGTCACTGTCTCTAACCCTCAGTTTGGTCAAAGTCTTTCTGTTCTTGATGCACTGAACTCATTGAGGAATTGTGCTGAGAGTATAGTCACTTAGTCTACCACATGTAACCATCAGTGCTTTACTTGTTACTCTGGAATGAACTTCAGAGTTTGGTATAGGCAGCTGCAGTTGCAGCCCAATCAATCAAGCCCCTTCTAAGCCTCCTTCCCTTACTCCTTAGCTTGCCACATGTACCTTCTTATTCTCCAGTTAAGCAGGAACAGACCACCCAGCTGGAAATCACTCTTGGACCTGAAGGATAGTCATTTCCTTCCCTCATCCCCAGTCTCACTTAACTAATGTTTTCCTAGGCCCACTCACTTATATCTTCTTTCTACTGATCAGCCCTTGCATTTTAAGCTTCTCACCAAGTTTATTTCTTCCAAACTAGAAGCCTTTCATACAAAACTAATGCTAATGCAAGGATTTTCAGCCATTACAACCACCCCTCTGAGCTCCTCCCCTCTCAACTTGAATGAGATAGCCAAAAAGTTCTACACTCCATCAGGCAGGGCCTATACCCCCGACAAGTAAGAAGCAATACAGAAAACACACCCTCATCCCTCAGCAACCCTTAAGATTAAGGAGCAAAGACTCTCTGAGGGAGAAGTTGAAGCAGGCTAGAACAGGGACCTGAGAGGGGAGAGGAGCCCTTGAGCAAGGATGGTTAATCAAAGTCAGGAAGGTCCATGTCCCCATAGACATCCTTCCCAGGGGCTACCCACTTATGGGAAATGCCCGGTGGTAGCCAACCCATCTGAAAACAAACAACCTGCACCCGAGTGAATCATCTACAGAGAAAAATGGAACCAACCGACCCACCCAAATGCACCCACCAGGCACTATCCTGGAGAGGAGGGAGGAGAAGAGAAAGCCTTGAACAAAGAATGTGAAGGGAAGTAAAGCTAATCTATAAAAGCAAGTGGCCCCACAATGCCCATTGCCTCTCCTTTCACTCTTTTCTTGTGAGAGCGCCCACATGTTCTCTCACATGTGTATTCAATAAAGGTCTATCTGCTAAAAAATGTTGGGTGTAAAACAGATTTTATATACAACCAAAATCCCTTTACTGTGAATGAGAAAACATGAAAATACCCCTATGTAAAATGAAAAAGTACTCAAAAATCCTTTCCTAGTAGTGTGTCTATATGCGTGAATTATTAATATCTATAAATTTCCTCTTCTATGGGAAAATACACTGTGATTTCAATGAAAAATGGAAGTGACTCCAACCTCATTATCATTGCCCAATGGAATGACAAAGGCTTTGAAGTTATCACTTTAATAAACTTGAAAAGTCAGATACAAAGCTGTACAATATTTTAAAACTTTAATACTATGAATTGTGTTCCAGTTTTAGGTAAGAGTTATGTCTGCAAGTCTAGACACACACTCTAGACATGCACACCTCTCACAAAACCACTGTGAGAAAAACACATATCCTGGGTTGACTCAAGTTGAGGCAATTATCATAGACCTCCCTTTGCCTCGTCCCACTTATGAGACTCACGAATGGAAAGTCAGAAGCTGCAAAAGAGGAGGCTGAGGCAACAGAATCATGGGGTGCCAAACTCCAGTGACCCATCCCATACTTCTACACACATGTAGTCTGCTTGTAGTATCACTGTCCATTCTTTTCCCTTGCAAGAGTGTTTATTTGATATAAGCAGATGTCAGAAGCTTCCTGCCACCCATTTTTTTTTTTTTACTTAAGGCCAGCAGCCTCCCTAAGTTATGCCATTGTTAGAAAAGTCATAGCAGCTGCCCATTATCCTGAGGCAAGGGTGCAGGAGACCTTTTTGTGACTTGTCCAAGTTAGAACCATCTTAATACTCCTTAGTACATGGATCAAATTTAGCTTTGACTTTCTGAGGTTGATGGCTAGAGAATCTTGTTCCTCTGAACTTAGGTGGCTCCAATTAAGATATGCTGGTGAGAAAGGACACTATGATCCCAAGAAGAAACTCATGGGGAGAAAAGGAGGAATCTGGGCTGAAACCCTGGCCCAGGACTATGGGGTAAGGGTATGAGAGGCTGAAGCTAGAGGCCTCCCAGGACAGAGCTATTCTGGCATGGTGTTCTGCTGGAGAATTGTTCAGCATGTGAGGGTGAACTACAGAGCCATAATCACTGAGCCCATGGTGGGGACATCACTGAAGCCTGTGTAGGCACCTGTTCTAGTTTACTAGCTGCCAGAATCCAACACATCAGAGATGGATTGGCTTTTAATAAAAGGAGATTTATTTCATTAATTCTTCAGAGGAAAGGCAGCTAATTTTCAACTGAGTTTCTTTCTTACGTGGAAGGCACAGGATGGTCTCTGCTGGCCTTCTCTCCAGGCCTCTGGGTTCCAACAACTTTCGCCGGGGTGACTCCTTTCTGCATCTCCAAAGGCCTGGGCTGAGCTGCGAGTGCTGAGATGAGGTATGCTGAGCTGCTTGGGCTGTGTTACATTGTGCTCTCTCATTTAAGCACCAGCCAATTAAGTCAGACGTCATTCATTGCAGCAGGCACACCTCCTGGCAAACTGCAGATGTAATCAACAACAGATGAGGTTCACGTACTGTTTGCTCATGTCCACAGCAACAGAACTAGGTGCCTTCACCTGACCAAGTTGACAACTGAATCTAACTACCACAGCACCCATCTGAGCATGAGCATCCTTGCAGAGAGGACAAGTGTCCACGTAACTGGAAAGCATCAGGCTTCAAAAGCCACTCTGGCAGGCTTTGAAAGCAAGAGCAGTAGGGAACTGACACCACTTTCCATTTCTTGCTGGAGGTAGCCTTTGTAGCAGTTACAGGAACCAGCTCAGTGACATCTTGCCAGGGTTCAAAGCCCAGCTTAAGCATTTACTATGCAACCTTGGGCAAATCATTCTCTCTGCTACAATTTCTTCATCTGCAAAATGAGAATAATAGCAACCCCTTCTCATAGAGTCTTTAAAAGGATTAAATGAGTAAATAACTTGGAATGGTGTTTGGCGCATTAAGAGTTCAATAAATTGAGTTCTTCTTACTATTTCTGTACCCGGTTTCAAAATTATTATTTCTACACAAGATTTTGCACACAAGACTGATGCTCTCTGAGCCAATTAAGCTCCATGATTCTTGAAGGAATAGAAGCTGGCGTGGGGAGGCATGTGCATTATAAGGACAGATGAAAGTTCAAGACAATAACTGGAAAACTTTAAAAAGATGTGAGTATATTCTTACTTAATTTGGTGAAGAAGCTTATATATATAATATTGTTTTGGTTTGCTAAAGCTGCCAGAATGCAATATACCAAAAATGGTCTGGCTTTTACAAGGGGATTTATTAGGTTTCAAATTTATGGTTCTAAGGCCATGAAAATGTCCAAATAAGGCATCCAGAGAAAGATACCTTGACTCTGAAGGAAGGTCAATGGCATCTGGGTTCCTCTGTCACATGGAGACAGGGTGACATCTGCTGGCCCTTCTCTCCAAAAGGTCTCTGGGTTCCTGTGTGTCCTTACTTGTTCTTCCTGGGGCATTTCTGTCTCTGAGCTCTCTCCAAAATGACACTCCTTAAAAGACTCCAGCAAGTAGATTGATTCCCATGTTGAATGAGCAGGATCACATCTCCATGGAAACAACCTAATCAAAAGGTTCCACCCAGTGACAAGTCTGCCCCCACAAGGGATTAGATTGGATTAGAAGAGCACAGCTTTTCTGAGGTACATAACAGATTCAAACCAGCACAAATATATACCCATTATGATTTGGAAAATATAAATAATGAAATAAAAATCACCCATATCTCCACCATCCAGAGACAACCAATTAATATTTCAATGCCTATATAAATTTTACATTGATATTATTTCATATCAAATATATTATTTGTATTATGCTTGTCCCCATATTATATATAAGCATTTTCATGCATTTAAAAATATTGTAAATATAATTTTAAATGCCTGCATAATATTTCATCAAGTGGCTGTGTCGTAATATCCCAATGAGAGTGATTTTGAGTTAATGAACATCTAGAGTTTATCCATTTTCAATTACTATTAAGAATATCACAATAAAAATCTTTGTTCAAGTGAATAAAAAAGTATTTGCAAAGTCCCCTTCGGGGAATGGTGAGAAAGGGGGAAAATTCAACTTCCCCAAGTTGAATTCTTGATAATCTCACAGGCAGTGCAGACAATCAAAGCTATAGACTGAGCCCCCAATCTTGGGGTTTGTTCATATGAAACTTAACCCACAAAGGATAGGTCAAGCCTACTTAAAATTAGGCCAAGGAGTCACCCCCAAGAGAACCTCTTTTGTTGCTCAGATGTGGCCTCTCTCTCCAGCCAACACAACAAGCAAACTCACCACCCTCCCCCTGTCTACGTGGGACATGACTCCCAGGGGTGTAGGGGGAGTGCCAGGACCTTCCTGGCAATGTAGGACAGAGATCCTGGAATGAGCTGAGACTCAGTGTCAAGGGATTGAGAAAACCTCTAGAATGAGCTGAGAGTCAGCATCAAGGGATTGAGAAAACCTTCTCAACCAAAAGGGGGAAGAGTGAAATGAGACAAAGTGTCAAAGGCTGAGAGATTCCAGAGTCGAGAGGTTATCCTGGAGGTTATTCTTACACATTAAGTAGATATCACCTTGTTATCCAAGATGTAATGGAGAGGATGGAGGGAACTGCCTGAAAATGTAGAGCTGTGTTCCAGTGGCCATGTTTCTTGAAGATGATTGTATAATGATAAAGCTTTCACAGTGTGACTGTGTGATTGTGAAAACCTTGTGTCTGATGCTCCTTTTATCTACCTTATCAACAGACGAGTAAAACATATGGAATAAAGATGAATAATGGGGGGGAAATGTTAAAATAAATTTAGAGTGAAATGCTGGTGATCGGTGAAGGGAAGGGGTGGGGGTATGATATGTATGAATTTTTTTCTGTTTTCTTTTTATTTCTTTTTCTGAATAGATGCAAATGTTCCAAGAAATGGTCATGATGATGAATATGCAACTATGTGATGATATTGCGAATTACTGGTTATATATGTAGAACTGAATGATCAAAAAATTACAAATGTTTGCGTTTGTTGGTGTTTTTTGGTATTTAAAAAAATTAATAAAGAGAAAAAAATCTTTGTTCAAAATTCTTTTTCCCTTTTCTGATTATTTCCTCAAGTCAGTTTCCTACAAGTAAAGTTACTTGATCAAAGACAGTAAACATTTTTAAAGCTTTTATACATACTGTCAGTTTGCTTTAGAGAAAGGTAGTGATTTATTGCCCCCTTCCCAATACTCTTGCCAGTACTTTCCTAATTTAATATTGTTTTAATCTTCAATTTTCATTGCTACTGAGATTGAAATAATTAAAATATTTAATAACACTTATATCCTTGATTGTGAATTGTTTACTCATGGCCTTTGCCCATTTATTTCCTACTCATCTGAATCAAATGTCATCTATATGAAAATATTAAAGAAATGTGAGTGGGGTAGGTTTGGGGGAAGAAAATGAGGGTACTGTGGTTCTGAGAATTGGAGATCACAGTCTGATCTGTCCCAAGTGAACTTTTCCAATCTTCCTCTTCTCCCAAGACATTGGCTTTGTTTTGTTTTGTTTTTTTGTAAAAAAAAAAAACAAAACAAAAACAAAAAAACCATATTTTATTGCTATTTTTTTCTCATTTTTAAACGTTTTTTTATTATGAATATATATACAAAAAAACCAATAAATTTCCAAGTACATTTTAACAAGTAGTTATAGAACAGGTTTTAAAGTTTGGTGTGGGTTATATTTCTATGATTTTTCATTTTTTCTTCTAGCTGCTCCAAGATATTGAATACCAATAGAAATAACAATATAATAATTCAGCAGTCATACATTTGTTTAATTCGATCTTCTCTGTTATACTCCTTCTCTTTAAATAACATATATACATAAAAGCAATAAATTTCAAAGTGCAACACAACAATCAGTTGTACAACGGACTTCAGAGTTTGGTATGGGTTACAATTCCACAATTTTAGGTTTTTATTTTTAGCTGCTTTAAGGTACTGAGGGCTAAAAGAAATATCAGTATAATGATTCAGCACTCATACTCATTTGTTAAACCCGACCATCTCTGTATAACTCCACTATCACCTTTGATCTTTCTCCACTCTTTAGGTGTATTTGGGCTATGCCTATCCTAACTTTTTCACATTGGAAGGGGTTGCCAATAATATCAAGAGAGGGGGATGGAACTAGCTGATGTTCTGGAGAGGCTGGCCCCTCTGCATTTCAGGGCTTATCTGGTTCATGGACCCATCTGGAAGTTGTAGGTGTCTGGAAGATTACACCAGTGCATGAAACCTTTGTAGAACCTTATAGAATGCCCTAGGTATTCTTTAGGATTGGCAGGAATGGTTTTGGTTTTGGTTTGGCAAGTCATGATAGCAATGTCTAACTGAAGAATGCATAAGAGTGACTCCAGTGTAGCCTCTAGACTCTATTTGAACTCTTTCAGCCACTGACACCTTATTTGTGTTTATTTTCCCCTTTTTTTGTTAGGATGGCATTGTTGATCCCACAGTGCCAGGGCCAGCTCATCCCTGGGAATAATCTCCCATACCACCAGGGAGACTTTCACCTCTGGAAGTCAGGTCCAATGTTTGGGGGAGGGCAATGGTTTCACTTGCAGAGTTGGTCTTAGAGAGAGAGTCCACATATGAGTAACAAAAGAGGTCCTCCAGAGGTGACTCTTAGGCATACCTATAGGCAGGCTAAGCTTCTTTGCTACATACATAATCATCACAAGAGCAAGCCTCAAGATCAAGGGCTTGGACTATTGATTTGGGTGTCCCTAATGTTTGGCATAGTATCCAGGGTTTCCCCAGTGATAAAGTTTAATGGTTCCATAATTTTTCTCCCATCCCTCAAGGAACTCTGCCAACACTTTTTGATTATCTGCTTACTATATTCTGGGATATATCCAGGCACTACATTAAGCTATGCAGGATTAAAGGCTCTCATTCTTATTCTGCGCTCCCTGTGTTTGGATTGTTTAAATGGTCTATTCAGACAGGTTGAGTAAGATTATGTGCTATAGAAAGTTTAGATTCTGGACATAATAAAAGTTTCTTTCTTTGGTCTCAAAGAGTAGGTGAAGTGCTAAAATACAGCAATGTCTTCCTTGCCCCTGTATTCTGAATTACCTTAATCCTGACCTGATCAGCTTCATTCTTATCTCTAAATAATAGGTTATACATATATAAAACATTCCCTCAAAATCCAGAAATAACAATTACCACTCTGGACTACATGTGACTGTTACAAGAGTTTACCACTGAGGCCCCAGTTTTCTTATACATATTTTCTAAGTGAGATCATACAATATTTGATCTTTTGTTTCTGGCTTATTTTGCCTCATCAAATGTCCCACAGTTTCATTCACATTGTTGCATGCCTCACAACTTCATTCCTTTTTCTAGCAACATGTCTATGATCATATGTTTACACCATCATTCACCAATCTACTTCTCAGTCAGTGCATCTTTCAGCCACCTCCATCTACTGGGCCTCATGTACAATGTCCAAAATGAACAGTCCATCAACACTCTCAATTTTAGATAATTTCATTGTTCCCAAGAGAAAGTAGCCAATAAACATACCCTCACCAAATAGAAAATCTAAACCTCCCCCTAACTTTTGTCCCCCCCTCATTATGTACCCCTGATATTGCAGCAATACTGCTGATGTTTTCCTCTTAAACATAGCTCATAAGATGCAATAGCACTTCTCCCCTAATACCCTGAGATTATACACTCTTTGTACAAGATTCATACCTTTGTATAGGTATGAATAATTAATACAATTAACAATGTGTTAATTGGTGGAACACATGGGTCTATACAACCCCTTCAATCATGTTCACCTTTAATATGGTAATTTTACTTATAGACCCACTAGTGAACTGCCTTCATTTCTATCTATTCCCTTACAATTAAGCTCAACCTCATTAGCTATCTGTTCACCCATCTCAAGCTTCTGTGTATCTCCAAGTCCCCTATATTCTGTATTATAAGTCTCTGATTTTACTTTTACCATGATCATAAAAGTGGAATCACACAGTATCTATCCTTTGTGTCTGGCTTATTTCATTCAGCATTATGTCCTCAAGGCTCATCCATCTTGTGACTCAGGATGCCATTTTGTCCTATTGCTGTATAATATTCCATCATATGTATATACCATATTTTGTTAATCCACTCATCTGTTGATGGGAAGTTGGATGTTTTCTACCTTTTGGTAATTGTGAATATTGCTGCTATGAACATCAGTGTGCAAATCTCTGTTTGTGTCACTGTATTCTGCTCTTCTGGGTATATACCAAGTAATGCTATTGCCATGTCATAGGACAACTCGATATTTAGTTTTCTAGGAACTGCCAGACTTTTTTTTCATAGCATCTGTGCCATTATACATTGCCAGCAGCAGTGCATAAGTGTCCCAATTTTTCCACTTCCTCTCCAACATTTGTGCTATTTGTTTCATAGCTGCCATTCTTATAGATGTGAGGTGGTATCTCATTGTGGTCTTGAACTGCATTTCCCTTATAGCTAATGAGAATGAACATCTCTTCATGTGCTTTTTAGCCATCTGTGTTTGCTCTTCAGAAAAATGTCTATTCATAGCTTTATCCCACTTTATAATTGAGTTGCTTGCTCTTTTGTTGTTGAGTTGTATGATTTCTTTATGTATACAGGATATCAAACTATTATCCAATGTGTGATTTCCAAATATTTTCTTCCATTAAGTTGGCTGCCTCTTCACCTTTTTGACATAGTCTTTTCAGGCACAAAAGAATTTAATTTTAAGGAGTTCTCATTTATCTATCTTTCCTTTTGTTGCTTATGCTTTTGGTGTAAAGTTTAGGAAGCTACTTCCTATTACTAGGTTTTGAAGGTGTTTACCTATATTTTCTTCTAGGAGCTTTATGTACTGGTTCTATATTTAGGTATTTGATACTATTTGAGTTCATTTTTGTATAGGGAGTAAAGTAAGGGTCCTCTTTCATTCTTCTAACTATTGATATCCAGTTCTCTTATGCCTATTTATTGAAAAGACTATTTTGTCCCAGTTCAGTGGATTTGAGGGCCTTGCCAAAGATCAGCTTAACATAGATCTGGTGGTCTATTTCTGCACTCTCAATTCAATTCCATTGATCAATACTTCTATCTTTGTGCCAGCACCATGCTGTTTTGACCACTGTGGTTTTATAATAGGTTTTAAAGTCAGGGAGTGTTAATTCTCCCATTTCATTCTTCTTTTTTTAGGATGTTTTTACTTATTCAAGGTCTCTTTCCCTTCCAGATAAATTTGGTAACTAGCTTTTCCAAGTCTTCAAAGTAGGTTGTTGGAATTTTTAATGGTACTGTGTTGAATCTGTACATCAACTTGGGTAGAATTGACATCTTAACTACATTTAACTTTCCTATTCATGAGCAGGGAATGTCTTTCCACCTATTTAGATCTTCTTTGATTTCTTTTAACAATGTTATGTCATTCTCTGAGTATAAGTCCATTACATCCCTAGTTAAGTTCATTCCTAGATATCTGATGCTTTTAGTTGCTATTTGGAATGGAATTTTTCTTTCCTTAATTGACTCCTCATTAGGTCATTGCTTGTGAATGGAAATATTACTGATTTTTGCACAATAATTTTATAACCTGTCACCTTGATGAATTTGTTTATTAGCTCAAATAACTTTGGTTAGATTTCTCAGGATTTTCCTAGTATCATGTCATCTACAAACAGTGAAAGTTTTACTTCTTCCCTTCCAATCTGGATGCCATTTATTTCTTTTTCCTGCCTGATTGCTCTTGCTAGAATGTCTAGTACAAAGATGAATAATATTAGTGACAGAGGGCAACCTTATCTCATTTCCTATCTTAGGGGGAAAGCTTTCAACCTCTTACCATTGAGCATGATGTTGGCTATGGTTTTTTTCATATATGCCTTTTATCATGTTGAGGAAATTAACTTTGATTCCTACCTTTTGAAGGGTTTTTATCAGAAAAAGATTGTGAATTTTGAATTTTGAATGCTTTTTCAGCATCAATTGAGACGATCATATAGTTTTTTCTTTTCAATTTATTAAAGTGCTATATTACATTAACTGATTTTCTTGTGTTGAACCATCCTTGAATTCCTGGTATAAACCCCACTTGGTTTCTACCAACCACGACCACTTGGTCGTGATGTACAATTCTTTCAATGTGTTGTTGGATTCGATTTGCTAATAATTTGTTGAGAATTTTTGCATCTATTTTCATTAGGGAGATTGATCTGTAGTTTTGCTTTTGTAACATTTTTACCTGATTTTGGTATTAAAGTGATGTTAGTTTCATAGGATGAGTTAGGTAGTGTTCCTTTTTCCTCAATTTTTTTGAAAACTTTGAGCAGGATTGGTGTTACTTTTTTTTTGGAATGTTTGATAAAATTTCCCTGTGAAGCCATCTGGCCCTGGGCTTTTCTTTGTAGGAATATTTTTGTTGACTGTTGGAATCTCTTTACTTGTGATTGGTTTGTTGAGATCTTCTATTTCTTCTTGAGTCATTGTAGCCTGTTTGTTTGTTTCCAGGAATTTGTCCATTTCATCTAAGTTGTCTACTTTGTTGGTGTATAGCTGTTCATAGTATCCTCTTATGATTTTTCTTTTTATTTCTTCAGGGTCAGTGGTAACACACCCATTTTCATTTCTGATTTTGTTTATTGGCATCCTCTCTTTTTTTCTTTGTCAACCTTGCTAATGGCCCATTCATTTTATCGATTTTCTTGAAGAGCCATCTTTCGGTTTTATTGATTCTTTCTATTGTTCTTTTGTTCTCCCATTCATTTAACTCTGCTTTAATCTTCATTATTTTTCTTCCTCTCTTCATTTTGGAGTTAGTTTGCTGTTCTTTCTCAAGTTCCTTCAGATGAGCAGTTAAGTTCTCAATTTTTGTTCTTTATTCTTTTTTCATATAGGGATTTATTTATTATTTCTTCTTTTCTCATATAGGCATTTAGAAAATAAATTTTCTTCTCAGCACAGCCTTTGCTGCATCCCAGAAGTTCTGATATGTTGCATTCTCATTTTCATTCATCTTTAGATAGTTACCAATTTCTCTAGCAATTTCTTCTTTCTGACCCACTCATTGTTTAAGAGTGTGATATTTAATCTCTATATATTTGTGAAAATTCTTGTTCTTGGTGGTTATTGATTTCCAGCTTCACTTCATTGTGACCAGGAAAGTGCTTTGAATAATTTAAATGTCTTTAAATTTATAAAGACCTGTTTTGTGCCCCAGCATATGATCTATCCTGGAGAATGTTCCATGAGCACTAGAGAAGAATGTATATCCTGGTGTTTTGGGGTGTAATGACCTATATATGTCTGTTATGTCTAATTCATTTATCAAGTTATTTAACTTCTCTATTTTCTTGTTGGTCCTCTGTCTGGTTGTTCTATATATAGAGGGGAGTGGTGTATTGAAGTCTCTTACTATTATTGTTAATATATCTATCACTCCCTTCAGTTTTGCCAATGTCTGTCTCATGTACTTTGGAACTCTTTGATTGGGAGCATAAACATTTATGATTGTTACTTCTTGGTGAATTGTCCCTTCTAATAATATAGGGTGTCTTTCTTTGTCTCTGATGATGCCTTTACATTTAAAGTCTATTTTGTCCAATATTAGTTTAGCTTCTCCTGCTTTCTTTTGGTTTCAACTTGCGTGGAACATCTTTTTCCATCCTTTCACTTTCCATCTATTTGTATCCTTGTGTCTAAAATGAGTCTCTTGCAAACAGCATATAGCTATATGATATTTCTTAATCCATTCTACCAATCTGTATCTTTTAATTGGTAAGTTTAGTCCATCAGCATTCAAAGTTATTACTGTAAATGCATTTCTTGAATCCATCATCTTATCCTTTGGATTTTGTCAGATCTTTATGTTCTTTTCCCTCTTTCTCATTGTATCCTTTAGGTTATCCTTACTGGTACTCTTCAATTCTGTGCCCTCCTTCAGACCTCCCTCTCCTGTCTTTTTTTTTCAGCTGGCAGAACTCCCTTTAGTATTTCTTGTAGAGCTGGTCTCTTATTGACATGTTCTCTCAGCCTTTGTTCTTCTGTGAAAATTTTAATCTCTCCCTCAATTTTGAAGCATACAGAATTCTTAGCTGGAAGTCTTTCTCTTACTGGATCTTAAATATATCATACCACTGCCTTCTCACCTCCATAGTGCCATTTGATTAGCCTGAACTCAGTCTTATATGACTTCCCTTGTATGTAGTAGATTCTTTTTCTCTTGCTGCCTTCAGGATTTTCTGCTTCTCTTCAACATTTGACAGACTGATTAGTATGTGTCTTGGGGTGGGCCTATTTGGATTTATTCTATTTAGAATTCAATGGGCTTCTTTGATTTGTATATTTATGTCTTTTATAAACATTGGGAAGTTTTCCCCCATTATATCCTCAACTAATCTTCCTAGCCTTTTACTCTTCTCTTCTCCTTCTGGGAAACTGATGATTCTTATATTTGTGCACTTTGTTTTGTCCATCATTTCCCTATTATCCAATTCAAATTTTCCCATCTGTTTTGTCATTTGCTCTTTTGTGTGTTCAAAATCAGTAGTCCTGTCCTCTAGTTCGCTTATTCTTTCTTCTGCCTCTTCAGATCTGCTGTTATGTGTCTATATTATATTTTTATTTGGTCTACAGCATCTTTAATTTCTATAATATCTGCTATTTTTTCTATTTATTCTTTCAAATTCTTCTTTATGCTCTTCTAGTGTCATCTTGATTTTCTTTTTGTCATAATCCATCCCGATGATTTTATTTAGTAAATTTATATGAACATCTTTGATTAGTTGTTCCAAAGTCTGTGAATCCTCTGGTGTTTTAAGTTGGTCTTTAGACTGGGCTGTATCTGTTTGCATTGTCATATGCTTAGTGATCTTCTGTTGTCTTCACAGCATGTAAATATCTTGATAGGGTTACTTTAGATGTTGATTTCCTTCAGTAGTCTAAACCTTTGCATTTGCAGGATGGGTGTGGAGCAGGATGCGGAGTGTGGGAGGAGCACAATAATGAGGTGACGGGTTGTGGTGCAGGTATATGCATGGATCGTGGACTCTATGCTTGCGCCTGTGAGCATGGGGTGTGGGTTATGGGTTGTGGACATGCAGTGCGGGGGCTGTGGGGGTGAGGTGCAGCTCAGGCAGGCCTTGGAGTGCAGAAGCAGGGTGTGGCATAGGGGACACAGAGAGAGGGTGCAGCGTGAGGTAGATTTGTGAGCTGAGCAGATGTACTGGGGCTGGTACATGGGCAAGATATGGGTGGGTGTGTGAAGCATGTGGGTCGTGAGTATCAGGTTGTGGGTTACAGGGCACAGAACTCAGGGCACAGAGAGGTTGGGGTGAAGGTGTGTCCTTGAGCAGGGGAAGGGGTCCAGGAGGGCCAGAATGCAGATGCACAAGTGTGTAGGGGCAGGGCATAGGTCATGGAGATTGTTGGACATGCGTCAGGGGTGGGTGATGATGGGCGGGCAGGGCTTTGGTGCTCGTCCGCAGGTGCAGGATGGGGTGGGATAGGGTTGCACACTTGTGCAGGGTGGAGACTATATGGCACAGACCTTGGCTTTTGTACCTTCCTGGGTAGCATGTGAGATATGTGTCAAACATAAGGCGAGACCAGGCCTGACAGATGGTACTGATAAAGAAACAGCAAGGCCTTTTTTAGAAGCAGCCAACTTATTACTTACAAAGATAGTAAAAGGCAGGGTAACCAAAGGTGCAGTTTCCCCACGGCCCTTGAGCACGGTGGGCTGAAACAAAAGGAGCCAAATGATTGCAACAGGAATGGTAGGACAGCCTGCTGCTGGGGAGGCCAGTCTAGACTGCTGCTGTGCCCAGGGGGTGAAGCAGAAAGCCTCTTGCATCATCAGAACCCAGGAGGCAATAAGAAGCTATCTTATGATAGCCTCCCAGAGGAGATAGGGAGGTGAGTGAGAAATGGCCTGGTAGCAGTTCCTTGCAAGCCTCCCATGCTCCTCATGTGTGGGGTCACAAGGCATCTTGCCAAAATTTAGATCTCGCTTGTCTCTGTGGCCTATGTGGATACATGCAAGGTCCCCAGAGTTCCCTCGTGGAGCCACTCCACTACAATGTGCAGGTAAGTTGTCTTAGAATTCTGTCGTGGACTTTTTCAACTAATGGAGTTCTGAGAAAACTTTATTAGTTTACATACAAGAGTAAAAATTTAAAACTTACATCTGGAGCAATTATTCTATTGCTGGAGAGACCCTAATTGTTGTGGATCAGCAGCTGCTGAAGCTGGTTAACATTATACCCTCAGATCCTTCCGTGGCTTTGAGCCATAATATGGCTCAGAGGGCAGGTGCTCAAAGCCTCACCCAGACTACCACATAGTATTCACTGGCCTCACAAAGGCCTCTGACAATTTCAGTAACATGACTGGATCTTAGTGTGCACTGAGGATTTTAGGATTTGTCTTGAAGGGGGATGGTGCATGTAGATTAGCGTGGCTAATGTGCTAACTGAAACATTTTTCATTACAAATGGAGTGAAATAGGACTTCAAAAGTTGAAGAACAATTCTCATTAGGTGTTTGTTTGACAGCCCTGTTTCTTCAGAGCTAAATACTAGTGTTAAAATGTTTCCTGTCCTTTGGGAAACTCTTTAAACCCAGCACGCTAGTCTAAAAAATCCCATGGCTCCTCTGTGGATAACTGTGTACTAAACTTCTCACACAGGATGATGCTGCACTCTGATCATAAACCTGAGCAAAATCGAATCATCATTCCCCATAATGGCAGAAAGGAAACCCATACACACAGCCTAATATTTTCCTGCTTGTTCTATTACCCATAACCATCACTCAGTTTGGCTAACTTGGCAGTACACTCTTAGACCCAGAGGTTAGAAGAATGAACCACAAAGAAAAACATTTTGGGGGGACTCTGAAGCCCAAAGAATAGAACCAATATGGCTCCAAACTCCAGATCAGTCTTGTGATTTCACAGAAGATTAATGGAAAACAGCAGCAATTAATTGCTCTGGGGTAATGTTAAGAAAATTTATCCAAAACTTGGAAATGAGCAAGATGATGGTTGCATGAGCTTTTATTGGTGTTCTAGAACACTGTACAACAAGCCCGACCAAGATTCAGGTAACTCTAGGGGAATGTCATTTGCTTGACATACAATTTACTATTGATTAGGATGCAGATATTTTATGTCTGAAAAGTTAGAGGTTAACATAGAAAACAGATAAAGTGTGACAAGTGCTTCAAAATTGAGGGAGAGATTAAAATTTTCACAGAAGAACAAAGGCTGAGAGAATGTCAATAAGAGACCAGCTCTACAAGAAATACTAAAGGGAGTTCTGCCAGCTGAAAAGTGATAATTTACTTTTTGGCCCAGTAGAAAAAATGGCCCCAAAGGTTATGGATTTATTGCCATTAACCAGTTTTGTATCCATGGCAGCAAACTTCTTTTCAACATTCCTTTTCCTTCACTTACTATATAAAGCCCCAGTTCTCATACCCTCTGTTAAATGAGCTTTGTCGACTTTTTTACTTCTTCAGTAATTAATTAAATCAATATTTGACAATGATTCACTGTAAATTTGTATATGAATAATGTTTTTGATATTCTGAAGATTATATTTTTGGTAATATCCCTTTTCAAGAAAGCTTTCTCATCAACTAGGAGGCAATAGGATCAGTAACTATAAAATAGAACATTATTGTTAAAATTAAAAGCTGGACAAGAAATATAGGCAGTAAGTTTTTTTCTGCCAGCAAGGAAGAACTATGTGACATGTTTGATAAGAACTTTAAACAGATAGTCTGAACAGGAAGTATGAGTTTAATAAACAGTTTTAGAAAAGAAAATTTTGAAGTCATACTAATTTAGAATTGAAATACTGGGTCTGAATGTAAATTTCCAGATCCTAACATTTTTTTTCTCATTGGATGGTTTTTAAGAGTTTGGATTAGTCAGACCAAATTTTGCCTTTAGTCAGCTGAATGTTTGATTGTGTGGGTGTCTGTGCTATTTGTTAACAGGTCAGTACAGTTGAATTAGGAATTTTGTTCTTTGTATATCTGATTCTAGTGTCTTATTTTTTATTGGCTTTCAATATCCTGCACCTATTGTTTCTCTGTTCCCATCGAAGTTTATCATAAGCTGTGGTGGATCTGCAGCATTGCCAGTAGAATATGGTGCTCTTATACCATGTATATATTTGGAAGCCAATTAAGTATATAAAAATATGTAGTATGTATGAATTTATATTCTGGCTTCCTCAAGAAACAATATCCCTAAATACCTCCAGACAGACAGCTTTATAGGATAGCTGATAAAGCATAATCTTTAGGGCCCTTCATATGTGTGGGTCCTGTACAAGCCCCAGAAGGGGCCCAAGCAATTTCGTATTCACGACCTAACCCAAATTGTATAAACCTATAAATTCTGGATTTCTCCCTGTTTTAAAGGAAGTTATTGTTTATTAGATGTCAGTCTTAGCACTATGAGAATTAGTAAATGGATGAAAAAAGTGCTAAAGAGGTGTTTTCCTCCCTGATTCACTTTCTTATCCTTGTGTAAGACTATACTCTATAGCTGGGTGTTTGTGGTGGGGAGGTGAGAAGGTGGGAATTGTATAAAACCTAGCAGAGCAACCCTTAGAGAAGATTTTTGTCCAGGATAAGCGCTGACTTCTGTTCACTTTTGTCAGGAACTTTTTTTTTAGTCCAGGAACTATCTTTTTTCAATAATTTCTATAGGAACTGCTTTGATGTAGAAAGGTACTAGAATTTATTTTTCTTTTATGCTGATAAGACCATTCACTTTTGAGAAGGCTTTCTTGACTTTTCTTTCCTCCCCACCCCCATCTGAGTTAGAAGCCTGTTTCCCCTGTTATTCCTCCTCCTGTTGCAAGTAGTATCTTCCAACGCTCTATTATATGCTTATTATAGCAATGAGTTATCATTTATTTTCTGGTTTGTCTTTTCCACTAAGCTGAGATTTTAATCCATTTTCATCTCAGTACCTAGCACAGTGCCTGACACACAGATATATTCACAAACATTTTTAAAAAAGTGAATGATAGTGTTGTTAGACAGCCTATATGATATCACAATGGGTGCAGAGCTGGTATTGAGAGAATAGATTCACCAAATAGTAATACAAGGAAGAAGGAAAATACACACAGGGTCCAATAAAAGTTATACTCACATTCTCAGAAAGCTGACTAGAAAGTCAGCTCATTGATGGGCAGATACTTTTTGTGTGGCCTAAATTAAGACTTCTACCTATGAGTGTGAATGAGGTACCCTACGTTAAGAGAGTCAGAAAAATACACGATATTTATAACCTGATCACACTCAACTTTTGTTACTTTTAAAATTAGTTGAAACTGGTCAATAAGATGGTGAAAGAAAATTGGTAGTTGGTTAATAGAACTATTTAAAAGCTAAAGTATGATAAGAAATGTTGGCTCAAAATCTATTAAAAGCCCTCGATCTTGGGGCTCACGCCTGTGAAACTTACACCTGCAAAGGAAAGAACTATGCCTGAGAGTCATCCCCAGAGAACTTTTTTGTTAATCAGATGTGGCCTCTCTCTCTATGCCAACTCAGCAGGTGAACTCACTGCCCTCCCCTCTATGTGGGACATGACTCCCAGGGGTGTAAATCTCCCTGACAACATGGGACATGACTCCTGGGGATGAGCCAGGACCTGGTATCATGGGATTGAGAAAGCCTTCTTGACCAAAAGGAAGAAGAGAGAAATGAGACAAAATAAAGTTTCAGTGGCTGAGAGATTTCAAACAGAGTTGAGAGGTTATCCTGGGGATTATTATTGTGCATTATATAAACATCCTTTTTTAGTTTATGATGTATTGGAGTGGCTAGAGGGAAGTACCTGAAACTGTTGAACTGTATTCCAGTCGTCTCGATTCTTGAAGATGACTGTATAAAGATATAACTTTTACAATGTGACTGTGGGATTGTGAAAACCTTGTGGCTGATGGTCCCTCTATCCAGGGTATGACAGATGAGTAAAAAATAAGGACAAAAATAAATAAATAATAGGGGGGGTATGGGGTAAAACAATTGGGTAGTTTGCAATACTCGTGGTCAATGAGAGGGAGGGTAAGGGGCATGGGATGTATAGTTTTTTATTTTGTCTTTTTGTTTTTTTTTCTAGAATGAGGCAAATATCCTAAAATGACCATGGTGATGAACACACATCTACATGCTGAAAAAAAAATAGATGAGGGTGATGGTAGACAACATTGGGGACATAATTAACAGCATTGAATTATATATTTGGATGTGGTTAAATGAGGAAATTTTAGGTTACATATGGTACTAGAATAAAATTATTTTTAAATCCTTGGAACTGCACAACACAACCATTGAACGCTAAGTTAAACTATGGACTGTAGTTAATAGTACAATTATTAAAATGTGCTTTCATCAAGTGTTAAAAAAATCTATTAAAAGAAAAAAGGTATTTGCCTATACATTATTTTTAATCTTCCAATCCTTTTTTCAGTACATAAGTAATACTACAGACAGAATTGACTTCTGCTATAGCAGTCAGTCTCTGAGACGGTACCCCAAAGATCTGTACTTTCCAGTATTCATTTCTTTGTTTAGCTCCCTCTCCTAATGAATCGGAATCAGCCCTAATATAAGCAGTGTAATAGAGTAGAAGTGATGTTATGTGACTTCTAAGGCTATACCATAAAAAATGTTGCAGCTTCTGCCTTGGCCTCTTGGAACACTCACTTTTAGAGCCTTAGGTCACCATATATGGAATCTGACGATGCTAAGGCCATCAAATGGAGCTACTATGTAGAAGGCCTTGAGATTTCATGTAGAGAGATTCCTGTCCAACCCACCCCCACACCCAACCATTTGAATAATCATCCCAGCTGAGATTCCACACAGAGTTGGACAGAACTGAGTTGTTCCCACTGTGCGCTGCATAAATTGCAGATTCATGAACAAAATAGATAATCGCTGTGGATTTAAATCATAACGTTTTGGGTAGTTTGTTACACAGCAATAAATGACTGAAACGCTCCTTCCCTTCCTCCTTAGCTTGATATGAAGTGTTTCCTTGGATGAGTGAAGAGGGAGCAAGGCGTGTCAGGTCAATATAAGCATTGGAACTTTTCCAGTCATCATTGCTGGAGTGATTTACTTATTCATGTTGTAGCGATACACCCCTTTTGGGACTGTCTTTTGAGAGATAAGTATAACACTTTTATGGTCAAGATATAGGGGACCTAAAATCATCTCTGGAGCCAGTGACCAGCTGCAAACACCCCCCCCCCAACATTTTGATATAGATGAAGATAACCAATATTTGATTTTATTAAATTAAGCATTAAGGGCCCTCTATAGAAATTAAACCAAAAGAGTATAAATAGCCGGGGTGGGGGTGCAGGCAGAGGGAGCAACCAACTTCTACATGGACTCTGCAAAGTTAGAGCTGCCAGCACATGTCCCCTTATTCAAAACCTTCTCTCCACTCATGTTTGTAATATGGAAATGAAACTCATTCCTATGGCTGTAATAATTAGAACAGTGGTGCACACCTGATCTGTGGGTAGCCAATTTATTATTGACTGGCCAGAAGTTTATCTTATTATCTTCCTTGAGAATCTGAACAAAGATATAAAGAGACTGTAGCATGTACTTAGACAGAAAGGCCTTGAGGAATCAAGGTGGAATGGCTATTCTTAGCCATATATATGCTGATGAGCAAGTAAAGAGAGCTGATTTGCTAAAGGAGTGATGGAAATTCATGGAGACAGAAGAAGAGAGAGGGAGAAAAGGAAGAGAAAAAGTTGGAGAGCACTCTCCCTGTTCACTGGCTTTCCAGTCTCAAGTTTTGAAATTTTAATTTATTTTCCTTTATTTTTTGTCAGGGGTGGTGGTGGGAAAGGGGGCTTTATCTTAATTTCTGTTTAAATGTCTTGGGGTAAAAAGGGTCCTGTTTTAGGTTTGAATTTCTCATTAATGAATACTCCAAAACAAAGAGAGTTTTAGGGATGTTTCTCTAAAGTTGGTTCCATTATGGCCTTTGTACATTAGGAGGAACAGCATCACTTTGAGACAGAGCTCCATGGTGTATTAGTTTGTTAAGCTGCCAGAATGCAATATAGCAGAAACTGGACTGGCTTTTAACAAGGGAATTTAACAAGTTACAAGTGTACAGTTCTAGTGCTGAGAAAATGTCCAAAGCAAGGCATCAACAAGAGGTTACCTTCACTCAAGAAAGGCTGATGCCACCTAGAACACCTCTGTCAGCTGGGAAGTCACATGGCTGGCATCTGCTGGTCCCTTGCTCCTGGGCTCCGTTGCTTTCAGCCTCTGTTTCCTATGAAGGTTCCTCACTTGGCATTTGTCAGCCTTCACTTAGCTCCTCCAGGACACAACTCTGGGTTCTGGTTTGCTTAGCCTCTCATGGGAAGGCACATGGCAATTTCTGCTGGACCCTGCATATCCAAACATCTGGGTCTCGAGGTGGCTCTGTCAGGTCTGAAGCAACTGTTTTCCAAGTGTCTATATCATCTCTGAGGTTTCTTCAAAATGTTTCCCTTTTTAAAGGACTCCAGTAAGCTAATGAAGCCCATCTTAAATGGGTAGAGTCACATCTCCATCTAATCAAAAGGTCACACCCCCAGAATTGGGCACCACATCTCCGTGGAGATAATCTAATTAAAAGTATTCACCCTACAGTATTCATCAAGATTAAAAGAAACGGCTGCCCCCACAAGATTGGATCAGGATTAAAACATGGCTTTTCTGGGGGTACATAATAGCTTCAAACTGGCACACATAGCTTCAGAAGATCTAAACTGATAATTCTTTATTTCAGAATATCTAAGAATAAATTTAGGGTAAGAGTGGGCCCTGGAAAGCACAGGCTGTGGGTTTTCTAATACCTGCTCAACCACTCCTGTTGTGACTACAGATTAGACCACTCACCCTCTCTGGATATCTGTTTCCTCCACTGCACTATATGGTGGTCACAGTTTTAACATTATATAAATATAAAAATATAAAATATCTAATGAGGGTCTTGTCCAACAACATCCTCACATAAGCCTTTCAGCTCATTCTGCAGAAGAAAAAGTGCACTGGAGAAAGACCCTATTGCCTAAGATCTGAAACTTAAATTTGTAGCAATTTCTAACACTTAAGCACATGAATTTTTATGCCCAATTGTGCAATAAAGGACAGGAAGTGAAAAAGGGAACGTTCTTAATACTCAAGTTAAGCCAGAGGCTCATTAAGGGTACATGCCAGATGTGAATATGTGGGGAGGGAGTGCGAAATGGAATTACGGTATAGGGGTTCTCCTCATGGAATTATAACCTATTTGAGGACACAAGCATTGCCATATAAACAATCAGATCTGTTCCACACGAATGGTATAGGGCTTTTCCTGAAGATATTTAAAAATATTTATGCCAAATGTTAACATTTGTCATATTTGGATCAATTTTTACAGTACACATATTGCTTATATTATAGAAAAGGTAAGTTCTTGGCTTAATTTCCTGAGGCACAGTGTTTGGACATCTTAGTAGCACATCAAATGCAGATCAGTTCAGGTTCAAACTCAGATATCTTTCCAACAGCTTTGCTCATTCTTTGGTAAAGACTAAGGGAAAGGCTATAAATGTTTCCTTCTAGTGTACGTGTATTTTTTTGGCAAACGTTTTATTGAGCTTCTAGTATGGACTTGGGACAGGTCTAGGGGATTCAAAGGTGAATAAGACGTGCCTTTTGAGCTCAAGAAATTCACAGTTTAATAGAAAGACAATACCCGATTATTTTCTAAGTACTTAGGCAATTTTACAACGATAAAGGAAAGTATTAAGAAAGCCCAGAAGAGGGATCGAGGTTATCTGGGAAGCTTCCTGAGGGGGCAACCATGGTCAGGCGATGTGGGACAGAGGATGGGGGATGAACTTGGCATTCCATGTAGAAGAGGCAGCCCTGACAAAGGTCCAGAGGTAAGAAATGGCTTGGACCGTAAGACGAATTCCTAAGTGCGGGAAACTAGGCAATAGTGGAAGGCAACACGGTGTTTTTGCCTGGAGAGAACTGAAAAGGGGAGAAGGGGAATGAGGGATAGGGCGTTCAGGGCCCTTCCTGTGTCAGAAGCAACTCCAGTTCCCTCATCTCTTGCTTCATGAAACTGAAGTCTAAAGATCGACTAGGGATCCCACCCATGCCTAGAACATGGACATGGCAAACTAGGAGCAGAAAGAAGGGGCTGCGGAGCCCGGACTTCTCCCTCCCGCTACAACACCCGCTGAAGTTGCCGGCGGACAGTCAAGACAGTAGCCGGAGAAGGCGGGGTCGCAGAGGCCTTGCGTGTGCGAGAGGAGCTGGGCACGGATTGGTATGCGAAAGTCGGCCTCTTTTCATAGGCCGCGCAGGGCTGCTCGCGGGGCTGTGGTTGGCTCGCCGGCTCTGAGCGCTCATTGGCTGCGGGGGGTCGTCTGGGTTACTGAAAAGGGGAAGGGGTGCTGGGGAAGGGGTGCTGGGCCTGGCGGGCTAACTGAGGCTGTTGGTGACTGGGCAACTTCGCCGTGCGGTGTCGGGGCGCCCGGGGTGCATACCACATTCTCGAAGGTGATTGAGCAAGTCAGCCGGCAAGGAGGGGCGGCCAGCGAGGCCCAGGGGCCGGGATCATGGGCTGCTTCTTCTCCAGGAGGCGGAAGGCTGAGAAGGAGTCGCGGCCCGAAGGCGGAGAGGAGCGGCCAAAGCAGTACAGCTGGGATCAGCGCGAGAAGGTAACGAAAGTCCAGCAGCTCCTGGCCTCAGCCCTCCGGAGCTGCTCGGCGAGGGTCCCTTGCGGTCCTGGAGGGCTGAGGGGGGGCGACCCAACGGCTGCCCCCACCCCCCACCCCCTCTCTTGAACGCCTGTGACTGAAGTCTCACTTTGGTGGGGGGGGGGGGAGGCGTGAAACAGTTCTAGAGAGGGCTCCCCTGATGGTTGTGAAGTGTGAAGCGTTGAAAAGGGTCTTACAGCTCGTTGTCCAGTAGTTAGACTCCCCGCCCCGCACCTTTACTTGCGACGACCTCCCGTCTAAGGATGGATTCGGGGGAAGGAAGGAGAGTTGGGGGAAGACACCGAATCTCAAATCAGCTCGCTTCACCGGCAGCTCCGAGCTGGGTTTTGTCCGGTCCTCGAGTTACACATGGGACTGATTATCATCTCTTTCTCGGCTTAGGTTCTGTGGCTGCTTTCTCTTTTTGTGTGCCCCTCCCGGTAAATATCTTTGGCGCCACTTGATATATTCCGTTGCTGAATTTTCTCAGATACCAAGTGGACTGTATAATGAATAGCTTTGCTTTCCATCCTATTCCAATTATCCGAAAGGAATAATGAAAATTGAATTAATCTTGGGATGTGAGTTAAGACTCTAAGTTGAAAATAAACAGCTTAAACCAGGCAATATTTTAGTATTGCATTAAATGAATGAAAATGCCCTTTTTAAAAATATATAGCCAGAAACCTAAAAGCTTTTAAAACGTCCACTATATCTTGCATAAAATACTTAGTCATAAATTTCATAATACTTCCTCTTTCTACATAGTTCTTCATTTGTCCTTAGTAAAATGCTTTGATACACTTATCGGTTATTTTTTCTTCGAAACAAATAGGAAATTTGCTTTTTAAAATAATGTATTGAACTGTTGATTAAACGCCTAGTGCAACATTTGATGTAAATATCTTTACCCAAGAAAACTTTATAATACATTTCTTATTCACATTTTTAATATCATAGACCTTCCTGCATGATTTTCAATCCCCAGCAGAATTTGTCCATGTTAACTCGATTCTCCCAAGTGTCAGATTTAAGAAATTGTAAGTTGTTTTTTTTTTGGCAGAATTTATCACCCCTTTTTGATAGTGTTGTATATGTATTAATTTTCTCTTGTCCATAGTAGATAGCAACATTTTGTAAGGTAGGAAAAGGAAAGTACTGTGCTTTCTGTCATTCGAAAAGATTGTACCTGTCATTTAAAGTCTTTTGACATTCAATTATAAAAATTCTTGTTTTCTCAGGCTTAGTATTTCTAACAGTGTACTTTAAGCTTGAACTTTCTGCTATAGAGGAAGTTATGTATTTTATTTTTATTTTGGTTTTGTTTTGAAATGGTAGGCTAAAATTTGATTAAAATACTTTTATTTTTTATATGTTATATTAAATATAAATTTTTTATTAGTCTTGGTTGCCCTCTGACTTATTGTTTTATAATAAATTGTTTCATCGTTAACCTTTATTAACCGTGTTTCATTTAGTTGGAATTTATCGTGTTAATTCTCTTCTTTCAGATAAATGGGCTAGTTCTGTGGGGTTTTTTTTTCCTCTTTGGCTAATTGAATGCATTGAAAAGTAGAATAGTGGACTCGAACACCTAAGCCTTTTCCCCCAAATGAACATGTCGTAAACTTTCAATTGTACACATTGTTTTGGGCTTCCAGGGAACACTTTTTGGGGAACACTACTAGGTACTGTAGTTGTAGAGATGTGAAGGAGATGTTACATGATATGTAGAATAAGCTCATGCTTCTGGATAGTTGTAGGATAAAAGTTGATAAACTCAACTAATTAAATTTTTCTAATAAATGAGTGTTGTATTCTGAAACAATCCAGTTTAAAAATCTTTTGGACTATTAGAGAAAGAAATTACTAGTTTACATTTTGGAACAGTGGATATACCACATCTCCCAACATTGCTTTTTCTTTTTGGAATTACTAGGAATTTACTGCAGGGTGGCTCATTTATGATAGCCTGCTAAATTTCATATGATTTTAAAGATATTTTTTCTAGTTCCTTACTTACCACTTTGGGCCAATTTAGGCTAGAGTACAAATGTCAATGATATTTTTCCTAGGTTAAGCATTGTCTTGATTGCTCCTAGAAGTTTTTAATTATACCTTAAAAGGAATAAAATGTAAATACTGCCTAGAAAACATAAATGAGATATATTACCTGTATATATGCAGAAATGTTTTATATTAAATGTTTAAGCTTTGTAATGTAGTCACAGAGTATAGAGTATACAGTTTTGTGTATGTTTTTTCATTGTGATGAAATATACGTAATGTAAATTTGCCATTTTAACCCAATTTTTTAAATGGTTAAATTTTTTAAACAGTTTTAAAGTTTTATCAGACAATTACATTCAGCTTGTAAGATTTTAGGTGTTAAAACAAAATGCATTGCTGGAAAAGTTTCCTTGCCTCTTGGAAAAATGGTGTTTAATTTTTTCCTTAGGTTGTGTAATCAGAGTATCTTTATTGGGGAGTACCCCCTGGGTTTTAGGTTTTGAGTTGTGTAATTGGGTCAGTCTTAGGAGACTGGAGGTAGGAGAAATAATCTCAATTAGAAAGAATGTTTGGGTACTAAGTGTTGTCATGGCAACTGACATACTGTAATCAACAGTATAACAAGCTCCTTTTTATTGCTGATTTTGAAAAAGAAATCTTACTTTACAGTTATTACATGGACATGATGGGAAATATTTTTGCATTGTAAGATTTGTGTTTAAATCGTTCTGAAAGAAATGTTTTTATCCTTGCTATCAAATTATTTATTATATATATACACAACCCCAAGGAAAGCTCAAAATTATAAGAATTTCCTTGCCCTTAAAGAGAAAATATATGAAATGTTTGAGTGGTACAGAAAAGTAGTTTTCATTTTCCAGTTATTCATACCAATACTCTTCCCTCCTAGATGATAGAAATGACAATTAGTTCTCTAAACAATGATTGCATAAGCATGAGAAATTTGATTTGAGTAGGTACAACACATCTTGCATTCATTACATTTGTCTCATGTTCAATAGAGATAATACTGAGCAAAAAGCCTTACACCAGAAATTCAGGTACCTGCATTTTTATTCAGTGTCCATTGTGCAACTTTGGGTAAAGCAACCAATTTGTGCATTTCAGGTTCCTTGGCTATTAAATGGGACAGTGCTAAAGATTTTTCTATCTATGCTATTTAATAATGTAAAGGCCTATCCTGAGGAAGAGAGGTTAGACAGTAATAGTCACTTTAGAGGGTAAAGCTTGGACCAGAGGTTGGTCTTCATGTAAAGCAAATCATAATTTCTGGAGTTATTCATCAGTGGAAGGGATGACTGTGAGAAATGATCTCCAAGTTAGTCAAAACATTTAGACAAAAGTTAGATGACTATCTTTTATAAAGAAGTGTCTACATTGAATGAGAGGCTAGATAACTGTTTTTAACCTTCTTTTAAATGTGTAAGGTATTCTGGTTATCCATTGCTGCGTATTAAACCACCCTAAAACTTAATGGCTTAAAACAATGGCAAGTACTTATTTTGCGCATAATTCTGCAATTTGTGTGAGGCTTAGCAGGGCTAGCTCTTGGCTTTATGTGGTATCAGCTGTGGCAGCTTGACTGGGTGCTAAAGGAGCTGCTCCCAAGATGGCTTAATCACACAAGTGGCCAGGTTATGGTGCCCAGTTGTTTGGTCTAGCAAGCCCTGGCCTGATTGTTACTCTGAGAGTATTTTGTTCACTTAATTCATCAGCAAGTTGATTACATCATGGTTGAGTACATCTACAATCAACTGAGAAGATTGCTTTCAACAATAAGTCTCATCCAATCAGTTAAAAGCTTTAAAAGGAGAAGTGATGATTTCAGCAGTCAGAAAGGAGAATTTGTCTTTCCTTCAGCCAGCCCGTTTATCCTCGGAAATTGATAAAAAAAAAAAAAAAAACAAACTTTCATTGCTTGTGGTGATGAATTCACAACTGTGTGATGATATTGGGAACTATTGATTGTACACTATGTATGGACTGTATATGTGTGAAGATTTGTCAATAAAAATATTTTTAAAAAGAGAAAAACCTTCATTGGAATTTTCAGTTTGTGGACTGCCCTATGGAATTTGGACTTGGTCATTCCCACAGTCATGTGAGACAATTCTTGTAAATGGATTAAACTCTTCACTCAAAAGACAGAGATTGGCAGAACGGGTAAAATGTCATGACCCAATTATATGCTATTTACAAGAGACTCATCTTAAATTCAGAGACATAAGCAGATTGAAAATGAAAGGATGGGAAAACATATACCATGCAAGTAGTAACCAAAAGAGAGCTGGGGTAGCTATACTAATATCGGACAAAATGGACTTTAAGTCAAAAACTATTATGAGGGACAAAGAGGGGTTCATTGTATACTGATAATGGGGTTAATTCAACAAGAAGACTAAACAATTGTGAAAATATATCCACCTAACAGTGGAGCCTCAAAATATATGAAGCAAATTTTGCTAGATTTGAAGGGAAAAATAAATGGTTCTCCATTAATAGTAGGAAATTCCAATAAGCCACTGTTTGAACAATGGATAGAACAGCTAGACAGAAGATTCATAAGGAAATAGAAGACTTGAACAGTACTCTAAACCAGCTACACCTAAAAGATATATATATATATATAGAACACTTCACCCAGGAGCAGCAGAATACATGTTCTTTTCCAGTGCACATAGATGATTCTCCAATTTAGAGATTTAGACCATATGCTAGGTTGCAAAACGAGTCTCAGTAAATTAAAAATATTTTTCATACAGTGTATCTTCTCTAACCACAAGGGAGTAAAGCTAGAAATCAATAATGGAGGGAGAAATTGAAAATTCACAAATATGTGGAAATTAAACAAATAATTGTGTGTCAAAGAAGAAATAAAAAGGGAAATTAGGAAATAAGTTGAGGCAAATGAAAATGAAACACAACATACCAAAACATATGGGATACAGCAAATTTATATCTGTAAATGCTTACATTAAAAAAGAAGAAAGATCAAATCAGGAACCCTAACTCAAAACTATAGGATTTAGAAAAAGAAGATAAAACTAAGCCCAAAATTAGCTGACAGAAGGTAATAACAAAGACTAAAGCAGAGATAAATGAAGTAGAGAATAACAAAACAATAGACAGAATCAATGAAACAAAAAATTGGTTCTCTGAAAAGATTACCAAAATCAATACACCTTTAGCTAGACTGACAAAACAAGTGAGATAGCACAAATAACTAAATTGAGAAATGAAAAGGGGGACATTTCTACTAATCCCACAGGAATAAAAAGGACTATAAAGGGATACTATGAACAATTGTATGCCAATAAATTAGATAATCTAGATGAAATGGACAAATTCTTAAAATCACACAAACTGCCTTCAAGGAGAAATAGATCTCAACAAACCAATTACTAGTAAAGAGATTGAATCAGTAATCAATAACCTCCCAACAATGAAAAGTCCAGGATCAGATTGCTTCACTGGGGAATTTTACCAAACATTCAAAGAAGAACTGATATCAATCCTGCTCAAATGCTTCAAAAAAATTGAAGAGGAGGGAACACTCCCTAATTCATTCTATAAGGGCACCAACACTGTCATACCAAAGCAAGATAAAGATACCACAAGAAAACTACAGACCAATATCCCTTATGAATATACATGCAAAAATAAAAGTGGGATTTATCCTAGCTATGCAAGCATAGTTCAACAGGAAAATTAATGAATGTAATATACCATAGTAACAGAATTAAGGGGGGAAGCAAATGATCATCTCAATTGATGCAGAAAAGACATTTGACAAAATCCAGCATCTCTACTTGATAAAAAACAAAACAAAACAGAAAACTAGGAATAGAAGCAAACTTCCTCAACAAGATAAAGGGCATATGTGAAAAACCTAAAGATAATCTCATACTCGGTGGTGAAAGAATGAAAGCTTTCCCTCTAAGATCAGGAATAAGATGAGATCGCCCACTGTCACCACTGTTATTCAGCATTGTGCTGGAAGTCCTAGCAAGAGTACTTAGGCAACAAAAATAAATAAAAATCATCCTAATTGGAAAGGAAGATGTAAAGCTTTCCCTCTTTGCAGATGATGTGATCCTCTATACAGTAGGAGCTCATTTTACGCGACCAATATGTTGCAAAACCCTTCATGTAAGTTGCAAATGATGCATTATAACCAAGTTATTTAATAAATATTTCTTGTATGGACATGGCTATCACATTTTTTATAAGTAAGGCAAATAAACACTTTAGTAACAAAAAGTAAACAAAATTAACCATGGAAATAATTTGTTTTAAATTTTAATTCTCGAGAATGCCCCGGCAGCCTGCCCCATCCCAAGATCTCTCTGTCCCCTCCCTCAGAAGAAAAAAATTGGCATGATGTTGGTAAGAAGGCTGGCAGCACTGCCTGGAGACCCCAGTTGGGTCAGAGTTCTGCCTTGCCTCATGCCCACCACGCACACCTGCCCCGCCATTGCCACACTCCCTAGCTCTATATAGGGTGTGCATAATAGCAAACCCCATTATTTAATAAGTATTTCTTATATAAACATACCTGTCACACATTTGTATAAATAAGGCAGTAAACACTCTAGTAATGATAAGTAAATGAAATTAACCGTAGAAATACTTAAAAAAAAATTTAACTCTCTCTTTCTGCCTTTTTTTTATATTGCCAATCACATATATCTGAATTCGCATGTTGCGCTCATGTAAAACATACAGAAAATCCTGAAAAATTCTCAAAAAAGCTACTAGAACCAATAAATGAATTCAGCAAAGTGATGGGGTATAAGATCAACACCCCAAAATCAGTAGTACTTTTATGCACTAGTGTATTAGGGTTCTCTAGAGAAACAAAACCAACAGGAGATATCTGTAAATATGAGATTTATAAAGGTATCTCACGCAACCATGGGATAGAAGAGTCCAAAATCCATAGGGCAGGCTGTGAAGCTGGCAGCTCTGAAGACGGATCTGGATGAACTCCACAGAAGAGGCTCACTGGCTGAAGAAGCAGTGAAAAAGAATCTCTTCTCCCTTAAAAAGTCTTTGATTGGATTATCTTCTTGGTGGGAGACCTGCCTTAGTTAATTGCAGATGTAATCAGCCAAGAGGCTATCAACTAACTGTAATATGCCGGCCAGCCACAAAATATCCTTGCAGCAATGGTCGGGCCAGTGCTTGCCTGACTAGACAGCTGGGCATCATCACTTGGCCAAGTCGACACCAGAACCTAACCATCACAACTAGTAATGAACAATCTAAAGAAGAAATCAAGAAAAAAATTCCATTTACCATAGCAACTAAAACAGCCAAATATCTAGAAGTAAATCTAACCAAGGTTGTAAACAACCTGTATACTACAAGACATTGCTAAAAGAAATCAAAGAAGACCTCAATAAATCAATTTTGCAGTCTGTGAACATGTTAAGATGTCAGTTTTGGTGCTTGTCCATGCAAAAAAAAAAGATGTCAGTTCTACCCAAAATGATTCATAGATTCAATGCAATGTCAATCAACATTCCAACAGTCTTATTTGCAGAAGTGGAAAAATTAGTCATACAATTTACATGGAAGGATAAGGGAACCTGAATGGCCAAAGCCGTTTTGAAAAAGAACAAAGTTGGAGGACCCATGCTTCCCAATCTTAAGACTTATTACAAAACCACAGTGATCAAAACTGCATGGACTGGCCCAAGAACAGACATACAGATCATTGGAATTGAATTGAGTATTCAGAAGTCTGCACTCACATTTATAGTGAACTGATTTTTTTTGGGGGGGGTGGGGCATGGGCAGTTTCCAGGGATCAAACCTGGGTCTCTGGCATGGCAAGTGAGAATTCTGCCACTGTGCAACTGTTGCACCACCCAGTCAACTGATTTTTGACACAGGTGCCACATCCACTCATTTGGGAAATAATAGTCTTTTCAACAAACGGTGCTGAGAAAACTGGATGTCCATATGCAAAAGAATGAAAGTGTACTTCTACCTCACACCATATACAAAAATCAACTTAAAATAGACTCTGTACCTGGAATGAAGAATCAGTACTATAACACTCCTAGAAGAAAACATAAGGAATCATCTTCAGTACCTTGTAATAGGCAGTGGTTTCTTAAACTTTACACCCAAAGCATAAGCAACAAACAAAAAAATTAGATAAATGGGGCCTCATCAAAATTAAAAACTTTTTTGCATCAAAGGACTTTTAGAATGAAAGTAAAAAGACAACCTTTTTTCTATGGTAGAAAATATTTTGAAGCCACATACCCCATAAGGGTTTAATATCCAGAATGTGTAAAGAAATCCTACAACTCAACAATAGGAAGACAAACAACCCAATTAAAAAAAATAGGCAAAGGACTTGAATAGACATTTATCCAAAGAAGATATACAAATTGCTACTAAGCCCATGAAAAGGTGCTCAACCTCAGTAGCCACAAGGGAAATGCAGATCAAAACTACAATGTGATACCATTTCACACCCACTAGAATGACTGCTGTTTAAAAAATGGAAAATACCAATTTTGGAGAATATATGGAGAAATAGGAATATCATTCGTTATTGGTGAGAATGTACAATATTGCAGCTGCTTGAGGAGGACAGGTTGGTGGTTCCTCAGGAAGTTAAGTATAGAATTACCATAGACCCAGCAATCCCACTTCTAGGTATATACACAGGAACTCAAATAGATAATTGCACACCAATATGCATAGTTGCATTATTCACACTTGCCAAAGGATGGAAGCACTGCAACTGTCCCCAATTGATGAATGCATAAATAGATGTGATATATGCATAAAATGGAGTATTATCAAGCCATAAAATGGTATGAAGTTCTTACATATGTGACACCCTGGATGAACCTTGAAGGCATCATGTTGAGTGAAATAGGCCAGACACAAAATAACAAATGTTGGATGATCTCAGTGATATGAGATAATTACGTTAAGCAAATTTATAGAATCAGAAACTAGAATATAGTTTGTCAGGGTATGGGTTGGGGGTAGACATTAGGGAGTAAATACTTAAATTGTACAGAGTTCCTATTTTTATGGATTGTAAAGATTTGGTAATGGGTGGTGGTGAGGGTAACACAATATGTGAAAGTAATAGCACTGAATTATATATTTGAATATGGTTAAAAAGGGAATTTTTAGGTTGTATGTATTAACTAGAATAAGCATTCTAGTTACTAGTATAAAATTTTTTAAAAAAACATAGGACTGTGCAACACAAACAGTGAAGCCTATTGTGAATAATGGACTATATTTAGTAGTACAATTATAAAAATGTTCTTTCATGAACTGTAACAGATGTACACACTAATTCAAGGTGTTAAGAATAGGGTGGTTGTGGTAGTTAGGTTCAAGCATCAACTTGGCCAGGTGATGGTGCTTAGTTTGTTGCTGTGGACTTGAATCATTAGCATGTGAAAATCATCTATGGCTGATTGCTTTCTGCAGTCGGCTAAGGTGAGTGCCTTCCGCAATGAGTGATGTTTAATTTAATTAGCTGGAGGCTTAAAAGAGAGAGATCAGAAGAGAGCTCAGCGAAGCACAGCCCTAGAAGTTCTGCCTAGACATTTGGAGATGCAGAAAGGAATCTCCCTGGGGAAGGCCGTTGGAACCCAGAAGCCAGGAGAGACCAGCAGACTTTGCAGTGTGCCTTCTCATGTAACAGAGAACCTCAGATGAAAGTTCACTGCCTTTCTTCTGAAGAAGTATAAATTTTTAACTAAATAAATCCCCTTTTATTAAAAGCCAATCCATCTCTGTTGTGTTGCATTTTGGCAGCTTTGGCAGACTAGAACAGTGTGATATGGGACCTTTGTATTTTAAGCATGATTTTTCAGTAAATCTATAGCTTCTCTAATAAAATTAATTAATTACATAAATAAAACATTAAAAAAATTTTAAAAATTACTGAACAAATATGTATTGATTGTCTATACTTCTGTGGTACTAGCCATTTTCTGGGTGCTAGGGAAAAAAATCCCTGGCTTAATGTTTTAATGGAGGGTGGGGGTTGCCTGGGGGAGATGGACAATGAATATAATGTAAAGTATGTTAGAAAGTGGTTAAGCATTTTAGAGACAAAGAAGGATAAGGAGGATGTGTAGTGGAAGTGTTTTCATTTTTAGTAGATCAGTCACAGGATTCCAGCCTAAAGTTTATGGTATATTAGGGAACATTGACTGTTATTTAATGTAATGTACTTGCTAAGAAAATGGAAACATGCTCTGGTTGAGGGAAACTGTAAAACGTCACTGAAATGTTTGACTGGTGGGCAAGTAGAAATGGGAGAAGGCATTCTGGATCAGGGGAAATCAGAGAGCAGCTACTCCAGATTTACTGTAGAATAAAGTTCACATAGGAAGGCAACAGAAGCTAGGACTGAAATATATGTTGGTATCACATAGTTCTGATACAGGATCGTTTTTGCAAAACCTGAGGTAAATCCACTTCATTATGGTATATTCTCTATCTTTTTATATGTTTGATTTAATTTGCTAATTGCTTTAGTTTTCCCATCTGTCGGCATGAATGAAATGGGCCCGAAATTTTCTTCTGTTATGTCTTTGTCTGATTTTCTTGTTGGGGTTATTAGAGTTTGCATAAAGCTAATATGTATGAAATAGGAGCTTATTTGCAAAACCATTTTCTTTGTGGAAATACCTTTAGCCATGGCATTTCTCCTTTTTCTTTAATAGTAATAGCTTTTTATTTAAGCTTTTAATTTCTTCTTGAGTTATTTGTGGTAAATTATTTTTAAGGGACTTATTCATATCATGGACAAAATCTTTCCAAAATTATTGATATGTAGTTGTTGATATTCTTTTAACCTCTATTTTATTTATAGTTATATCTCCCTTTTCATTTGTACTATTATTTTGTGTTTCCTTCTTGACCGTTCAACCAGAGGTTTGCCCAGTTTTGAGTTTTCTTTTTCCCCTAAAGAATCCATTTTTGGCTTTGTATATTTGATGTCTAAATCATTAATCTCTCTTTTTTTTATCTTTTTTCTTCTACCTGTTTATTCTATTTATTGTCTATAAGCTGACATTTAGCTTATTAATTTTGAGAGCTTTTAATGAAGCTGTTATAGATGTCCCTGAAATCACTGCATTTAAGTGTTTTTAGATTTTATGATTTCTTCTTTTAGCCTTGACTTCTGTATCCCGAACCCCATGCCACAATCCCCACAATCCACACACTCCACACAGGCACTTGTGCCCTGCCTGTGCACCTCCCTCCACGTGCCCACACCATATTCTCCCATGGAGCCCTGCCACCTGCACACCCGTACAGCACCCCCCATCTACTGCCGTGCCCTGCCTCCGTGTCCTCCATATTGCACCCTGCCTCTGTGCTTCGAGACTAGCCCAAGCTGCACCCTGCCCCAATGCCTCCTGTGCCACACCTCCCGCAACCCTGTGCCCCACACCTCCGCCCACCACTAGTCCTGCACTGTTCCCTGCCACCACGCTGTTGTGCGCCACCCCATGCCACACGTCCTGTCTCACATCCATTTTGTAAATACAAAACTTTAGATTACTGATGGAAATCAACTTCCAAAGTAACCCTATCAAGATAATTACATGCCTCAAAAGCAACAGAAAATCACATGGCATATGAAAATGGACAGATATGGTCCAGCCTAATGACCAAATTAAAACAACAGAAGAGACATAGACTTTGGAACAACTAATCAAAGATGTTCATACAACTCTACTAAATAAATTCCATGGGTTGGCTAATGACATAAAGGCGATCAAGAAGACATTAGAAGAGCATAAAGAAGGATTTGAAAGAATAAAAATAGCAAATATCACTATTTTTCTGGAGCTTAGAGATCAGTGTTCCTGTCAGTTCTTTCTGGTTCCATTTCTTTGGGAGATGGAGCCTTGAAGGATCTTATTCTGCCATCTTGATTGGGGCCATATGATTTTTTTTTTTTAATCTTTAATGTGTGCTTGAGAAAAATGTGGATATACGCCACTTGTTGGATATAGAATCCAAGCTTATTCATGGTGTTGTTCAGTTCATCCTAATTGTTGATTTTAATTTTTTTGGTCTGCTTGATCTATCAGTAATTGAGCAAAGCAGCATTAGAAGATGCTTCTTAGATTTCTTGAGATTTGGAGGGGAAGTAACTGCTGCAGTTAGTCCCCATCTGTTTTTCCCAGCTCTTCACAAAGCACAGTGTTGCTGCCGCACACTGAATTTACAACTGAGGATGTCATCCAAATGTCTGAGTCTCAGCAAGTATGAAGAAAGCACTATTTGTCTCAAGGTTTGGGAAGGTGAGAAGCAAGAGAAGAAATCCAAATGGTTCCTTTTTTATTTTATATTTTTATATCTTACCATAGAGGTTTCTCATAGATTTTCCTTTTCTTTGTATTTTCCTTACTTGATTCCTTTGGGGTTAATCTTGGGCAATGGAGCCAGTGACTGTGCTGGTTAAGTATCTTGGTAGAGACAAAATTGGAACAGTCTATCTTTATGTGTGTGAGTTGCCTGTAAACTCCTAGAAATGGAATTATTTGATAACCTCTTGACACAGTAAACATGTATTGCCTCCTATTTTCTATTTTGTTTGTGGTACTACCAATATCCAGATACATAAAAACAGACATTATGTGTATCATGTTGTGATGTGATGTGTTAGGAAGTACACAGTACCATCTATGAAATATACTTGCCAAAATAAAATGAAGCTGAATTCAATTAATCCTATAGATTTAATTACCAGTATACCAAAAATAAAAGATAGAAGAATAAGTTAGCACTGCATAGTTGTAAAGAGCCAAGTCTGGAATGTGGAAACTTCTACCGGACAGTTTCTTTTCAGTAAATGCAAGGCATAAGAGGAAAAATGGGAAAGGAAACTGTTATAATGATTCAAGTGAGCCATCAACCAAATGGAGTATGTGAACACTGGATCCTGTTTCAAACAGACCAACTGTAAAAACAGAGTTTTTCAGTCAACTAGGGAAATTCATGCACACATACACAAAGCATATTAGATTACTTTAAGAAATTTCTCATTATTTTAGGTGTGTTAATGGCATTGTGATTATGTGGAGAAAAGGGTCTTCTTGCTTGAAAAATTAAAATGTTAAAAAATTATTAGCCCTAGTATACGGCACATCTGTAGGAAGAAAATATGTATCTGGAGGACTTGAGTGTCCAGTTCCTTTGATAACTACAGCTCTCATTATAAAATAAAACTTATGATCTTGGTTAATATGTATCTGTCCCCTCAAGAGATAGAGCCACTCTCTTTTTTGCTATTAATTTGTATTTGTGAGCATGCAAAGCTAAAGGCCAGCTTCTGTGTGATACTATAGTTTGAGTCTTCCTGGGAGTTAACCCAAGTGACACCTACATCATCAATGCTACTGTCAACAGACTTTTACCCTATTTGGAATTTCTAAGCCATAGTCATTATACAACAAACAATTTTCTAAGCTTTGTGGATTACCAAGGTCAAGAATATGTCTATTTTTAAAATGATCATTTTAATAAAAGGAACTGTAAAAAAATTGAATATTTTGGAAAGACAGAACACCCAGGGTGAGAGTGGGGGAAGTAAAACTTCCTGTACAAATTGAAAATGAATCAGCTGGAGTTCACCAGGTAAAATGGATGGGAGTAAAGGACCTCCCTTCTACCTCAGGCAAATGTGATGTAATGAACAAAGTAAAAATCTTCAGTCTTAGGATAACTGAAAGTGGTTGGACAATAGTAGAATGGAAACATATGAAGCTAGAGAGGTAGGCAGGTCCATATTATAAAGCTTGGGAATTATCCATGTGAAATATGGGGCCACAGAAGGAGTTTAAGATAAGTCACATTTACATTTCAGTAAGATTACTCTGATAAGAGTAAGTGAACGAACATGGGACATGGATTTGAGAGCCTATTGTAGTTGTCTAGAAAGGACTGGAAACAGAGCAGTAGTTAGATGTGATGAGGAAGACAGGTTGAATTTGAGTGTTTAATTGTGTAAAATATTTACATGATTCTAAATTAACTCTTTAAAACAAAGTACATTCAGAACAAAGTACACTTCTCAAAATCAAATGCTTCTGCACCTCAAAAGACTCAAAAAAGTGAAGAGGCAGCCAGCTCAATGGGAGAAAATATTTGGAAATCACATATCAGACAAAGGTTTAATTTCCTATAGATACAAAGGAGTCATACAACTCAATAACAAAAGAACAAAACCCAATTATTAAATGGGCTAAAGATATGAATAGGCATTTTTCTGAAGAGCAAATACAGATGGCTCAGAAACACATGAAGAGATGGTCATTTTCATTGGCTATAAGGGAAATGCAGATCAAGGCTACAATGAGATACCACCTCACATCTATAAGAATGGCTGCTATTAAACAAACAGGGAACTATAAATGTTGGAGAGGATGTGGAGAAACTGGGGCATTTATGCACTGCTGGTGGGAATGTATAATGGTGCAGCCACTGTGGAAGACTGGCAGTTGCTTAGGAAAATAAATATCGAGTTGCCTATGACCCAGCAATAGTAATACTTGGTATATACCCAGAAGAGCTGAAAGTAACGACACAAACAGACATTTGCACGTAGATATTCATAGCAGCATTATTCACAATTGCCAAAAGATGGAAAGAAACCAAATGCCCATCAACAGATAAGTGGATCAACAAAATGTGGAATATATAAATGATGGAATATTATGCAACAGTAAGACAAAATGACATCCTGAAGCACATGACAAGATGGATGAGCCTTGAGGACATAATACTGAGTGAAATAAGCCAGACACAAAAGGATAGATACTATATCATTCCACTTTTATGACCAGCATAAAGGTATAATCAGAGGCTTATAATACAGAATATAGGGGACTTAGAGATACATAGAAGCTAGAGATGGGTGAACCATTAGCTAATGAGGTTGAACTCCAATGTAAGGGAATAGATAGACGTGAAGGTGGTTCTCTAGTGGATCTATAAGTAATATCACCATATTGAAGATGAACAAAATTGAAAGGGGTTGTTTATACCTACTTGTCCTACTGACTAACACTGGAAATATGAATTAGTTCTTACAAAAATTACTTCAAAGATATGATTTTTAAAAAATTTTTATTTATCTATTTTATTAATTTTTAAATTTTTTAACAAATATAACAACAAACACAAACATTCTTAACATATGATCATTTCGTTCTACATATATAATCAGTAATTCACAATATCACATAGTTGCATATTCATCATCATGATCATTTCTTAGAACATTTGCATTAGTTCAGAAAAAAAAATAAAAGGACAACAGAAAAAAATTCATACATACCATACCCCTTACCCCTCCCTTTCATTGATCACTAGCATTTCAATCTACTCAATTTATTTTAACATTTGTTCCCCCTTTTATTTATTTATTTTTGATCCATATGTTTTACTCATCTGTCCATACCGTAGATAAAAGGAGTATCAGACACAAGGTTTTCACAATCACACGGTCACATTGTGAAAACTATATCATTATACAATCATCTTCAAGAAACACACCACACTGGACAAACCTAAAAATCTTATGCCCTACTCAAGAATCCATGTACTTATGGTGTTCAATTAAGCTGTCCACATAAGTTATATTAGGAACTGCACTAGTCAAAATATAAATTTTGTACCAAATAAACATTTTTTGCTTTAGTCTCACACATAAGTTATAATTTTAAAATATTAATTACCATCTATTTTCAACACCCAGCAGTAATGACATTCCTTTGTTCTTCCTCATGCAAAAACATTTTTAAATTTGTACATTTAGTCACTATTATTATACACTCTAGGCATTCCTAGATTATACCATCTCAGTCTTTATTGTCTTTCTTTCTGATTTCATTTGTGCCCCCAGCCCTCCTCCCTCTATCATTCTCACATTCAGCTTCATTCAGTGTTCTGACATAATTGTATTACAGTTAGGTAGTATTGTGCTATCCGTTTCTGAGTTTTTAAATCAGTCCTGTTACACAATTTGTATCCCTTCAGTTCCAATTACCCAATAAAAGATATGATTCTTGTACAAAGAGTGTTTAAGTCCCGGGTACAGGGGGAAAACTGCTCTTGCATGCCATGGGCTATGTTTAAAAGGGAAATATCAGCAGTACCACAGCAACAGCAAGGGTAAATAATGGGGGGGAGGGACAAGAGTTAAGAGAAGGCTTAGATTTCCTATTTGGTAAAGGTGTGTTTGCTGGTTTTCTTTCTCTTGGAAACAATGAAATTATCTAAAATTGAGAATGTTGATGGTCTGTGAACTTTGGGCACTATACATGATGCCCGATGAATGCAGGTGGCTGAAGGATACACTGACTGAGAAGTAGATTGGCGAACGATGGTGTATAATTATGAACGAAGGTTGTGCTGCTACAGAAAGGAACAAAGTCTTGAGGCATGCAATGATGTGAATGAATATGTGGGATATTTGGTGAGGCAAAATAAGCCAGAAACAAAAGAATGACAATGGTATGGTCACCTTTAGAAAATGCTTATAAGAAAACAGGGGCCTAGATTGTAAGTTTTTAAAGCAGACACATTAAGTCCAGAGTGGTGATATTATTTCTGGATTTCGAGAGGCTGTTTTATATTTATTTATTTATTTATTTATAAAACCTGGTATTTAGAGATAAGAACAAAGCCAATCAGGTTGGGGTTAAAGTAATTCAGAACACAGGGGTAAGGAAGACAATGTCTGCATTTTAGGACCGCACATACTCTTTGAGACCAAAGGAAGAAAGTTTTATTTGGTCTCGAACTGAAATTTTCTGTAGCGCATAATCTAATGCAACCTATCTCTATAGCTGATTTGAACAATTGAAACACAGGGAGCCCAGAATAAGGAAGAGGTCCTTTAAGCCTGTATAGATTATTGTAATGCCTAGATACATCATAGAATATATTAACCAGATAATCAAAAAGTATTGGCAAAGTCCCTTGAGGGATGGGAGAAAGAATATGGAACTATTAAACCTTACCATCAGGGAATCCCCTGATACTGTGTCAAACTTTAGGGATACCCAAATCAATAGGCAGGCCATGCCCTTGATCATGAGGCTTACTCTTGTGAAGCTTATGTAGGTAGCAGAGAAGCTTAACCTACCTATAGGCATGCCTAAGAGTTACTTCTGGAGGACCTCTTTTGTTGCTCAGATGTGGCCTCACTGTCTTTAAGCCCAACTCTGTAAGTGAAATCATTGCCCTATCCCCTATGTGAGACATGACATCCGGGGGTGAAAGTCTCCCTGCTGATGTGGGAGATGACTCCCAGGGATGAATCCAGCCCTGGTACCATAGGATCAACAATTCCATCCTGACCGAATGGGATAGAAGAAGTGTAATTAATAAAGTATCAGTGGCAGAGAGTTCAAATACAGTTGAGAGGCTACTCTGGAGGTTGCTCTTACACAACTTCCAGTAGACCTTGCTACCTATCATAACCTGCCAACCCCCAACCAGGACCATTCCAGCCAATCCTAAAGAACACCTAGGGCAATATATAAGATTCCACAAGGGTTCCATGCACTTGAGCAACTTTCCAGAAACCTACAACCTCCAGTTGGGTCCCTTGGCCAGATAAGTCCTGAAACCTAGCCCAGCCTCTCCAGAAATTCAGATAGTTCCATCTCCCTATCCCATATTAGTGACAGACCCCTCCAATATGAAAAATTTAGAATGGCCATAACCCAAACACCCCTAAAGAGAGGAATGGAATGATCAAAGGTGATTGTGGCATTATACAATGAAGATAAGATTTAACAAATGAATATGAATGCTGAATCATTAAATTGATAATTCTTTTAGTCTCCAATATCTTAAAGCAGCTAGAAGTAAAAATCTAAAATTGTTTTTAGGTTCATGCCCAATACTGAAATCTGTTCTACAACTAATTGTGGTGCTGTGCTTTGAAATTTATTGCTTTTTTGTATATTTGTTATTTTTTACAAAAAAGAAGGAAAAAAAGTCTATTGTGATGATAGAAAAATATTTAAGCCTTCTAGCCTCCTATATTCTGAAGCAGCTAGAAGTAAAAATCTAAGAGGATTGTATGGTAGCCCATGTCAAACTCTGGGATCTGTCGTATAACTACTTGTTGAAGAGTGCTTTGAAAACTTTTGCCTTTTTATTTCTTTACTCTGTATATATGTTATACTATATAATAAAAAAGTTTAAAAACAAACAGAAACAAAATCAAAGTACATTCAGAAAATTCTGGCTCTATATTTGTCCCTTCTCCCTCATTCCTTCAATATCTCATAGATAGCCATTTTGGTTTTGCTTTATTCTTCTTTTATTCCTTTTTGAAAACATTAGCCACCCCCCGTACACATACATACACATTTGTTTCCCCCATTCTTCTCCTCATCCATAAAAAAGCATTCTATAAATATTGTTTTGTACCTTGTTTTTCCCTCTAAATTTATCCTAGATATCATTCATTCCAGTACATAGAAATCTTCTTTATTGCTTTTTATAGCTGCATAGTATTTGATTGTATAAATGTATCATAGTTTATTCAACTATCATATTATTAACCCCATTTTATTCTCTTCATAACTTATTACTATATGCAGTTTTATTGACATATACATCTGGCATTACAGCATTCCAAATAGGAGCTTATCTTTTAGAGTTGTGCCTGGCCCCTAATAAACACTTACTTAATATTTATTGAATGATGTCAAAAATACTCAAGAACTATGTTTTATCCCTGCAGGTTGATCCAAAAGACTACATGTTCAGTGGACTGAAGGATGAAACAGTGGGTCGTTTACCTGGGAAGGTGGCAGGACAACAGTTTGTTATTCAAGACTGTGAGAACTGTAACATCTATATTTTTGATCACTCTGCTGCAATTACAGTTGATGACTGTACTAACTGCATAATTTTTCTGGGACCTGTGAAAGGCAGTGTATTTTTCCGAAATTGCAGAGATTGCAAGTGCACATTAGCCTGCCAACAGTTTCGTGTGCGGGATTGTAGGAAGCTGGAAGTCTTTTTGTGCTGTGCCACTCAACCCATTATTGAGTCTTCCACAAATATCAAGTTTGGCTGCTTCCAATGGTACTACCCTGAGTTAGCTTTCCAGTTCAAAGATGCAGGGCTAAGTATCTTCAATAATACATGGAGTAACATTCATGACTTTACACCTGTGTCAGGAGAACTCAACTGGAGTCTTCTTCCAGAAGATGCTGTGGTTCAGGACTATGTTCCTCTACCTACTACTGAAGAGCTCAAAGCTATCCGAGTTTCCACAGAAGCCAGCAGAAGTATCATTCCAATATCCCGGGGTCAGAGGCAGAAAAGCAGTGATGAATCATGCTTAGTGGTATTATTTGCTGGTGATTATACTATTGCAAATGCTAGGAAACTAATTGATGAGGTAAGAATAGAGATACGTATACACCCCTTTCTGGGAAACTTCTGTTCTTTTCAAATTGGTGCAATCCTCAAGTTATGGTTCCTTCACCCCACTCCCCATCCCTTTCCCCCACACACAGATTTGTCTTAAACTGGTTGTTTGGGCCTCAAAATACTCTTTCTTAAAGAAACTATTTTAAAACTATAATTCAATTCAGTAAGCTTTTACTAAGCACCTATTATGTACAAATTGCTCTTTTACCATATGTCACTGATTATAGGATGCACATTTGTTTTCCACATTTTAGTTTATTTGAAATGAATTTTACAATTGATGGAAGATTTCATGAAATACAATATATGCTGGGATGGAGATATGTAGAAAAAATTCTCTGCCCTGAAGCAACTTCCATTTTTTATGATAAATGATTGCCAGGGAAGCTTAAGAAAGTAGTACTGCATAGTTAAACATGGCCTTTTATAATTAGTTAGGAAATCTTTGGTGTTTCAGTGCTTAAGGGAAAGACATTTAGGAATACAACTTTTGGGTCCTTTTATGACTATGAGGACAGCCTCCATGTTATTCTCCTCATTTTCCTTTGCTCTTCTGTCATGAAGGGGAAGTTGGTGAGGAAGGGTGAGGTGGGAGCTGGGATACCAAAAGTTTAGGCTCATGAGCAGGTGCTCTCGGTGAGCTCTTGAGTAGAGAAGGATTTTTTGGGTAGCAACTTCCACTTGAAAAATAATTGATGATGTAGAGGTCAGGGACTCTAGAAGCAGTAGTTTCTGTATTGGTGGGTGCCCCAGTAGGGAAGCAGCAGTAGGATATATTGATTATTCATTAATCAGGTGTTCTTCAGTAGGCGTCTGTTTGATTTTAAAAATCAAACTTCCAGAAATGGAGAAATGAATGGGAAGAAAACCTACATACACAGTTCCCAAAAGACGTAATTATTCAGGTTAAAGTCCATTTTGGTAGATCTTAAGGAATAGATGTAAAGAATATTTAGCATTTAAAGAAAAATGTCATCAAAGAGTCATCAAATGTTCTTAACCTTTTAACCTTTGTACCTGATATGTGAACTGGCAGTGGTGTGTGCCCTTGAAAGGAATATGAGCAGGAAGAGTGATGTTCTTTTAGATTCCTTTTGGAATACAAAATAAGTTAAAACGAACACAAGCCCCACAGTCATAATAATAACAACCAGCTGGTACTTATATAATTCTTACTATATGCCCAGGCACTGTTACAAGGGATTTAAATGAATTAACTCATTTGATACTCAGTACAACCCTATGAAATTGGAATCGTTATTCCCCTTTTTACAGATAATGAAAAGAGCTACAAAGAGGTAAGTAACTTGCAAAGGGTCACTTAGCTAGTAAACAGCAGCGTCATGATTCAAATCCAGGCAGCCTGGCTCTGTAGGCCACAGTCTTAACCATTATGCTGGTATGCTGCCTCAGGGGTGAAGATAAATTGATAAATGCCTGGTAGAGTAAAATTGTGTCTGAAAGAATGTGGACTTGAGGGAAATACTACCCTCCAGCCTAGAAGGAAACACTGGGAACCTTTGGCTAGAGTTACCCTATCTAATTCTGAAAGCACTGAATTAAGGAATGAAAGAGAATGAAGAATGATATTATGTTAAGATAGATTACATATTTTTTTAAATGAAGCTTAGGTTCCTAGGGTAATATGTATAGAAGCTAGTTAATTAAGAGTGGGAAAAAATTGAGTCGCATATCATAGCACAAATATTTTAATACAGCTTAGACTACAACTGATTGCTCACTCTAGTTTTGTTAAACCCCAAGAATATCATAGAATTTTATTTCACATTTTTAAAATAAATTAAACATATCAATTTTTTTTGAGAGAGTAGAAAGGTTAAGAAAGGCTGGGTAAAGCAGAATACACATTCCCTAGTGTTCTAGTTTGGTAGCTGCTGGAATGCAATATACCAGAAATGGAATGGCTTTTAAAAAGAGGAATTTAATAAGTTGCTAGTTTACAGTTCTAAGGCCAAGAAAATGTCCCAATTTCAAAAAGTCTATAGAAATGTCCAATCAAAGGCATCCAGGAAAAAGATACCTTGCTTCGAGAAGGCTGATGAAGTTCAGGGTTTCTCTCAAGTGAGAAGGCACATGGCAAACATAGTCAGAGTTTCTCTTTCATCTGGAAAGGCACATGGTGAACACGGTCAGGGTTCCTCTCTCATCTGGAAGGGCACATGGTGAACACAGCATCATCTGTTAGCTTCTTCTCCTGGCTTCCTGTTTCATGAAGCTCCCCGGGAGGTGTTTTCCTTCTTTATCTCCAAAGGTTGCTGGCTGGCAGACTCTGTGCTTCTAGTGGCTATGTCATTCTGCTCTGCTCTCTCTGAATTGCTCATTCTCCAAAATGTTTCCTCTTTATAGGACTCCAGAGATTTATGAAGACCCACCCAAATGGGTGGAGACATGTCATCACCTAATCCAGCTTAACAACCACCCTTGACTAAATCACATCTCCAAGGAGATGATCTGATTACAGTTTTAAACATACAGTATTGAATAGGGATTTTTCTACCTTTACGAAATGGGATTTTGATTAAAACATGGCTTTTCTAGGGTCCATACATCCTTTCAAACCAGCACACCCAGGGAGTTACAAGAAGTTACTGAACCTTAATTTTCTCACCTAAAAATCAGATTTATTCCTTGCTCTGACCTACATTACAGGCATACACAGGATAAATTAGAGTAAAAGTAATTTGAATTGTTTAGAAGTAAGGTGATTGCATAATTTAAGTTGGTTAGTTATCTAAAATCTTTAGAAGTATAAGAATTTTCATGAAAAGAAGTAATTGTTTTCAAATGTCTGCTGTGAAGTATCAAAATAGCCATAGTTTGCTATCGTTACTTGTTTTTAGACAACTGTATTTTGAATGTCTTCTTCTTAATTTTGTTAGTTTTTATCTCTGACCAAAGTAAGAGGTGATAAGAGGTCTAGAATATAAGAAACAGAGGTGGTATTGTTTCTGATATTTTAAATAACTTTACAGTCATCATCTGGCTGTAATGTCCAATTTAATGGATTGGTATGGAACAACATAGCAATAGGATGAAATCTATCAGCCATTAAAACTGATTTTGTGGTAAAATAGCTGGAAAATGTTCAGAATCAAGGAAGTGAAAAATTTTAAATGTGAAAATCTGAGTTTTAAAAATTATGTAAGTCTGGAATGTTATATATAATAAAATGTTAACAGTTGTTATTCTTAGGGGTTGGATTAAGAACAGAGTTTTCTGTTTTTGTAGTTTTGTAGGATTTTACAATGAACATGTATTGTTTCTGCAATTGGGGGAAAAAGAAAACTAAGAGGGTAAAAGGAAGTAAACTTATATGGATACAATGGTGTTTTTGTGTAAGTGGTAGCACCTTGGTTGATATTTCTTTGTTTCTATTTTTCAAATATTCTATGTTGAGCATATATTATTTTTATAATAAAGACCCAATAAGCTTTTATTTTAAAAAAAGTAGTTGAATGACTGTATTTTTAAAAACTGCTTTTATAATTATTTAAAAAATTGATATATATTCATTATGAAGAATTGTAAAATAGAGTAGAAATAAGTTTAATAATCATCTATAATTGTACCATATCATGAATAGTCTTCTTAGGAATAATTTTTCAGTATATTTAGTCTATAATCAAATTATTTGGATTCAAATCCCCACTCTGTTACCTAATGGTTGTGTGGCTTTGGACAAGTTTCTTAACTACCCTGTACCTTAGTTTTCTCATCTGTAAAATGAGGGTAATAATAGTGCCTATCTTATAAGAGGGTTAACCTCTGTGTTAACACATGTAAAATACATAAAACTGCCTGGCACATAGTAAGTGCTCCATAAATGTGATCTATCATTATCATCCTATACAATATAAATTGGTAATGTGCTTTTTAAAATTAACATTATTACATAAGCTTTCCCCCATTTTACTGTAACCTCTTTGTAAGCATAATATTGAATGAAATAAAGTACTTCATCATGTGAATGTGCCATAATTTACTTAACCATTCTCCTCTCATTGGACATTTATTGAAGAATGACTTCCATCTGGTTTGAGTCAAACTTTAAAAAAAATTATGTTTTAAATTTTGAGGGATTATTCGTATTTATTTGACCCTTAATCTCAGTAGGCATTGCAATACTAACTCATAACCAGAACCATCCATTTGGAAGAAAGAACCTCATGTATATGAGAACTTGTTAGAGCAAATTCCCTGAATTAGAGTCGTAACTAAAACAAAAATCAGCGCGCTGTGTTACATTTTATACAGAAAATACTATAATCGAGAAACACTGTTTTGATCTCAGAAGTTCATTTTAAAATCTAAATGAGAATTTTATTTTCCACAGATGGTCAGTAAAGGCTTTTTGCTAGTTCAGACAAAGGAAGTGTCAATGAAAGCTGAGGATGCCCAAAGAGTTTTCCGGGAAAAAGCACCTGACTTCCTTCCTCTTTTGAATAAAGGTAAGTAAGGTACCTTCTAGATGATTGATATACTATTGTGTTTATTTTCACAAAATACTGATTTTATTTACTTCTGCTTTAAACATTTCTCTTGCATTGCTTCTCTTTCTCATTTATGCTTTTTCCTATTACTGCTAAGAAATGTCAACATTTTACTCATTCAAGAAGCCTTATATAACTAGAAATTAGGCAATAATTTTTTTTCCTATTCTACCTTCTTAATACTTTGAAAGTCACATTTTATTATTGTATATGTTATTATTTATTATTATTACTTTATTATTGTATTACAGTGAATGTACATTTCATTCTTTGCCCAGAGTTACAAAGCACTTAATAAGGAATTTTTTTCAGCCTTCAGTGGGTTTTGACTATATTGGAAAAGAAATAAGAAATAGAAATAAAATGGTATACTATTTTATGTATTTAATGTGATTGATTAACTTCCCATGCATAATTAGAATTGCTTTCCCCAGTGAGCGAGTGCCACTGAAAATCTCAGATTCTGGAAATATGACTGCAAACAGAGGAACTGGACTTTGTTTGCCCTCCTGAAGGGGTGCTGCTGCTTATATGTATGTGAAAGTGTACTGATTTTAAAGGATAGAGTACTATTTATCTGTCAGAGCTGAGACATTGTTTGCTCAAAGCTTATCACGCTTTTCTCAACTGGTCTGAGCAAATATGTGTAGTAATATGCTATGCTGATTGGAAGTACTCCAGAGAGAGGGCACATCTGTATTTACATGTTCTTTATGTATAAGTAAGCTGAAATCAACTGCAACAACCTGTATGAAAATAATTTTAACAACTAATGCTGGATCTGACTCCACTGTTAACTATTAATGCAGGATTTCATATCCTTTTGTGGTTACTGTAGTAGTACCAAGGACTCACTCCAACTTAGTACATGAATCTACCTCAAATTATATATATGAAATTATGATCTGGCCCCTCTGATGCAACCATTTTGAATGGGAATATTCTGAGGGAACCTTGAAAATGAACCTTTAAATTCTCAACAGCTTTCAGAAATTGAATCAAGTCATAAGTGTAATGGACATCCTAAAGTGTGAGGATTAGGGAGGAAGTGAGTATATGAATAGATCTAAATTAATGATTTATATACTTGCTAGTGAAGCATCCAAAAATCTTCTCTTGCTGCAGAAAGTAAACTAAAACTAATGGGCAGATATTACAGAAATTTCAGCAAATAAACCTTATATAAACAACCCTTAAAGATAGAAATGCCCAGAGATGCCTCAGAAGCTAATGAGGTCATGTCAGAAGTTCACAGGAACCAGCTTGAAGGAGTTCCCACTGGCCAGATTTGATACAATTTGAGTATCAGAAAGAATAACGAAGGTTATTGACTTAGCAACAACAGAAATCTATGCATCCATAGTGGTGATAAACAAAAAAGGGAAATGAGAAAGGAATAAAAGAAAACTATTCTGTTCTTTACAGAAGACTGTGAGCTAATAAATGTAAAAGGAGTGGTAGACTTTGGAAGTCACCATTTTTCAGACCCCAAACAGTAATTAATTCAGACAAACATTATCAGTGGGTGCTAAAACTATTGCGGTAAAAGGTGCTGAGGAAAAGGATATTTATACATTCTAGTTCAAAGGAGAAGTGAAGTTTTACAGCAGAGATGTGGCGATCACATTAACCCAGTGATCAAACTTAGCAGCATTGATAATGGAACAGCCTGACATTATATTTCTCTTGATGTGATTCAATAAGAAATACACAACATCACCTATGAAGTATTCTTGCCTTAATCTAATTGAGCCAAGACTTAATTTATTTTATTCCTGGAATGAAACTCCTTGGGCATGATGTATTATACTTTTTATATGTTCCGGGATTCAATTTGCTAGTACTTTATCAAGGATTTTTACATACTTGTTCATATATTGGTCTGTAGTTTTCTTTTTTGTTATAGCTTTATTGAGATATAATTCGGATACCTTACAGTTCACCTGTTTAAAGTTGTACAATTCAATGATTTTTAGTATATTCATGGAGTTTTTCAACCATCATTCCAATCAATTTTAGAACATTTTCATCACCTACCCCCCCCACCAAAATCCTCAAACCTATCAGTAGTCACTCCTAGTTTCACCCCAACCTATCCAGTCCTAGACAACCACTAAGCTACTTTCTCTATATATAGATTTGCCTTTTCTGGACATTTTATATAAATAGAATCTTACAATATGTAGCTTCTTTTGTTTAACATGTTTTCAAGGCTCATCCACATTGTAGCATGTAGCTGTACTTCATTCCTTTATGGCAGAATAATATTCCTTTGGATATACCACATTTTGTTTTTTCATTCATCAGTAGTTGGATATTTGGGTTGTTTCTCCTTTTTGACTCTTATGGATAATGCTGCTGTATACATTTCTGTACCAATTTTCATGGGCACATATGTCTTCAATTCTCTTAGATATATACCTTGTTTTTTTTTTTCTTGTAACATCTTCGTCTGGTCTTGATATTAGGGTAATGCTAACTTCATAAAATGAGTGGGAAAGTGTCCTTCCTGTTTTATGACCTTAAAAGATTCTGGAGAATTGGTGTCACTTCTTTCTTAAATGTGTAGTAGAATTTGCCAGTGAAACCATCTGAGCTTGGGGGTTTCTTTTTTGGAAGGTTTTAGTTACAAATTTAATTAATATATATAGGTCTCTTAAGGCTATGTTTCTTCTTGAGTAAATTTAGTGGTTTGTGTCTTTCAGGGAATTGTTTCAGCTCATGTAAGTTATCAAATCTATGGGCATAGAGTTGTTCATGATATTTCCTTATTACTCTTATTAATAATGTCTGGAGGTTCGGTAGTGATGTCCCTCTTTCTTTCCTGCTATTGGCAACTTGAGTTCTCTCTCCCCCATCCCACTCTCCCTCCTGCTCCCTCTGCCTTTCTCTCCTTTTGCTTCTCTCTCTCATCAGCTTGGATAGATGTTGATCAATTTATTGATAATTTCAAAGAAGCACCTTTTGTTACATTGATTTTTAAAATATTTTTCTCTTTTTCATTGCATTGATTTCTATTCTGTTTTCTTTCTTTCACTTGCTGTGGATTTAATTTGCTCTTTTTCTCTAGTTTCTTAAAGTTTAAGGTTAGGTTACAAGTTTTAGCTATTTTTCTTTTCTAATACATGCATTTAATGTTATAAATTTCCCTTTAAGCACTGCTTTAGTTGCATCCCACAAATTTCAATGTGTTGTATTTTCATTTGCATTTATTTCAGAGTTCAGTAAACTATAGTATAGCTGCATGAGCCAAATATGCCTTGTCACCTGTTTTAGTAAAGTTTTATTGAAGCATAGTCATGCTCATTCCGTATCCTTTGCTCCTTTTGTGCTACAATGGCAGAGTTGATTAGCTATGACAGATACTGTGTGGCCCATTGTAGTAGGTTGAGTTATGTGCCCCAGAAAAAACATGTTCTTAATCCATTCCTGTGAATGTGAATCCCTTATAAATAAGACTACTTGAAGGTGTTAGTTTTAGTTAAGATGTGACCAACTGAATCAGGATGCGTTTAATCCTATTACTGGAAGCCTTATAGAGAAAGTCACAGAGAGAAAACCAGGAGAAGCTAGAAGTCAGTGGAACCTGGAAGAGAAAAGAAAGAAAGATTACCATGTGACAGAAAAGCTAAGAATCACAGGTAGCCCGCTCCAGAATGCCACAGTCTTCAGGGAGAAAGCACTGCCTTGCTGACACCTCAAGTTTTACTTCTAGCCTCAAAATTGTGAGAAAATAAATGTCCATTGTTTAAGCCAACCTGTGGTATGGTATTTGTTTTAGCAGCTGGGAAACTAAAACACCCATAAAACCTAAAATATTTACTATCTAGCTCTTTACATAAAGAAAAAGTGTGGTGACCCTGATTTAATTAAAATATTTTTTAGTTGCCCTTGAGACTTAAAATTTTTTTTTTAATTTGCATATGGGCAGGAGGCACCAGGGATCGAACTCCAGACCTCCAGCACGGCAGGTCGGAGCTCTGCCTGCTGAGCCACGGCAGCCGCCCGGGACTTAAAATTTGACCCATGAAGTAGTTAAGTTATCTTTTATGGAACAGAATATGGTCTGTCTTGGTGAATATTTCATGTACACATGAGAAGAATGTATCATCTGCTATTGTCTGCTTGAATAGTCTATAAATGTGTATTAGGTCAATTTATATATATATATATTAGGTCAATATATATACATTTTTTTCAGGTCAGTTTAGTTGATAGTGCTATTCAGGTCATTTCTGTCATTCCTGATTTTCTCCTTAACTTGTCCTATCAGTTAATAAGAGAGGAATGTTGCAGTTTCCTACTATAATTGTGGATTTGTGTGTTTCTCTTCTCAGATCTTATCAGGTTTTGCCTCAGGTACTTTAAAGCTCTGTTGTTAGGTACATACACATTTGGGCTTGTTCTGTCTTCTTATAGGTTCCTTTATTATTATATACTGCTCCTCTTTGTCCCTGATAATATTTCTTGTTCTGAAGTCACATTGTCTGAAATTAACATAGCTACTCCGGCTATCTTTTTTGTGTGTATGTGGGCAGGCACCAGGAATTGAACCCGGGTCTCCAGCATGGTAGGGGAGAAATCTGCCACTGAGCCACCATCATACTGCCCTCCAGCTAGCTTTTGATTAGCATTTCATGGTGTCTCAGTTTGCCAGGCTGCTATGGCAAGTACACACAATGGGTTGGCTTAACACCAGAAATTTATTGACTCATGGTTTCAGAGGCTAAAAGGCTTGCTCCCTCCTGAGGTCAGTAGCATTTTGGCTGGCCAGCAATCTTGGGTTCCTTGGCTTTCCCATTACATGGCAGTGTCCTCTCCTTTCTATTCAGAGTTCTGTTGACTTCCAGCTTTCAGTTCCTCTTTCTCTCACTAATTCTGAATTTTTTTGCTTATAAATGACTCCAATAATCTGAATTAAGACCCATTCTGATTCAATTGGGCCATACCTTAACTAAAACTAACATGTTCAAGAGATCCTGTTTATAATGGGTTAACACCCACAGGAATAGGATTAAGAACATGTTTTTTTATGGGGTACATAATTCAACCTACCACACATGGTATATCTTTATTCCTTTTCTTTTAACCTATCAAGATTTGTATATTTAAAGTGGGTTTTTTTGTGTACAGCATATAGATGGATCTTGCTTTTCAATACAATCTGACAATCTGTCTTTTAACTGTAGTGTTTAGAACATTCACATTTAAAGGATTATTGGTAGAATTGGATCAAAATATACCACTTTGTTAGATGTTTTCCATTTATTTTGTTTGTTCTTTGTTAAATTTTCTGTTTACTTGAACATCTTTGTGATTCTAGTTTATCTCCTTTATTGACTTATTATTTATACCTCTTTTTAAAAAACTTTTTAATGGTTGCCCTAGGGTTAACAGTATACATTTTTAAATAATTTTAATCCATGTTCTAATAATATACCACCTCATCTGTAGTGTAAAGACCAGTTAACATTATATTTCCAATTCTTTCCTCCCATCCCTTGTATCTTTATTTTACTTTTTACATATGCTATACCCCTAAATACATTGATAATGTTA
>PVIY010004685.1:0-20158 GCA_004026745.1 Myrmecophaga tridactyla | reverse complement strand
GACATGATAGTGGCTTATTCCAAGATGGTGTTAGATAGCTCAGAAAGGTTCACTAGACAGAACATCCAGGAATCTTTTGGTTGGTTTTTTGTTTGTTTTGTTTTGTTTTTTATATGGGCAGGCACGGGGAAACAGCCAGGAATCTTTTTTGTCTACTTTAAACTCTTACAATTTTCATGACATTTCAAATACTTAGATTTAAAGCTACTACAAGCTATTTGATAAGAAGTACATGTTAAAATACTGAACATGGAAAATTATTCGGCTGTAAGAAGGAATGAGGTTCTGAGACATGCTGCAACATGGATGAAAGTTGAAAACATTATTTTGAATGAAATAAGCCAGGCACAAAAGAATAACTACTGTGTGATTTCACTTAAATGAACTATCTAGAAATAGGAAATTTGCAGAAACAGAAAGTAGAATTAGAGGTTACCAGAGGAAGAGAGGGAGGGGAAATGAATTGTTTCTTGGTGGATATAGAGCATTTGTAAATTTGAAAATTTTTTAATTAAAAAAAAAGTTAAATAGGGCACTGCAAAGATAGTTTAGTGGTAAAATTCTCCTCTGACATGTGGAAGCCCTGGGTTCGATTCCTGGAGCCGGCACATGCCAAAAAATAAAATAAAATAAAACACACAAAAAACATTTAGAACATGACCAGTGTTCTAGTTTGCAAGCTGCCAGAATGTGATATACCAGAAATGGAATGGCTTTTTAAAAGGGGAATTTATTAAGTTGCAAGTTTACAGTTCTAAGGCTGTGAAAATGTCCAAATTAAAGCAAGGTTATAGAAATGTCCAATCTAAGGCATCCAGGTAAAGATACCTCAGTTCAAGAAGGCCGATGATGTTCAGGGTTTCTCTCTCAACTGGAAAGGCACATGGTGAACATGGCGACATCTGCTAGCTTTCTCTCCAGGCTTCTTGTTTCATGAAGGTCCCTCAGGGGCATTTTCCTCCTTCATCTCCAAAGGTCTCTGGCTGTGTGGGCTTTCAAGCATTTTCCAAAATGATTCCCTCTTAAAGGACTCCAGTAAGCAATCCCACCTTGAATGGGTGGAGACACATCTCAATGAAAACCATTTAATCAAAAGTTACCACCCACAATTGGGTGGGTCATATCTCAGTGAAAACAATTAAAAAGTTCTCACCCAGCAATACCAAATGAGGATTAAAGAACTTGGCTTTTCTGGGGTTCACAACAGATTCAAACTGGCTCAACCAGTGATCCTTGTTAACCTCAGTGTGCAACAACTATAGTAATTGCAGTCATCATTATTATAGAGAGAAATAGGTCTGCATAAAAAGTACATTGTCAGCAATGTAGTTTTTTTTAAAAATTTAGGATTATCTACATATAATCAAAACTGATAAGCTGATTAAATTGTCCACCTTTTTTATTGATATTTCTTTGTTTGCAAATTATTAGGTCACTTATTTAATGTTCATTATATTCTATTCAAAGAATATCAGTCAAGTTTCCTGAGTTATTCTAATCAAGATTGTATTTCTGAATTTTAGATTATGTTTCCTTTACATCCTTTCAGTAATGTAAGTTACATATATATAATAAAAAAATTTAATATCTATTGTATTTCCTTTAGCAATCTGAATAAAATCATACTCTATTCTACCTTTAGTCAAACTTTCCACTCTCTACAAAACTAGAAATGGTATTTTTATCAACAGTCCAATATTTATTTGGTTTTAAATGCTTTTTTCCGTCAGCCCCATCCCCTGTCTGCTGGGGCAAAAACTCCTAGTACCTTTAATACTTATTCCAGATTTCTATGTGCTGGGGGCCTATTTTCAGTAGTCAGAATTTGTTAGTTAATTCCACAAGTGGAGCTTGGTTGAGCTTAGCCCTTGCTGCTAGTAAAGTTGTTTTCCTTTCCCCTTGGGGAACCAGCCTGCTGTGCCTGTGGGGGAGGGGTGCCAGCCTCCACAGTTTTGGGGACTTACAGTTCTGTGTGGGATCTCAGCCAATCCAGCTTGTCCAGACTGATGTACACTGTGTGTCCGGTCACTGATGTGGCCCCAGCAGTTGTTCTGTACTGTTCCTGGCTATTTACTAGCTGCTCTGGAGGATGAGCTAAATTCCATACCTCATTAAGCCACCATCTTGCCCCCGTGGTTTTAAATGCTTTTTAAACCCTTTAAAAATTGTTTTTCCAAATATGCTTTATCTATTCAGGATAGCACCCATGAGCACCCATCCCTTAGTTTCATCAACTTTTTGCTATGCTTTATAAATAATCTGCTTTTATTTGCTGAAATGTTTTAATCAAATTTTGATGTCTTGTCATTTCATCTCTAAATATTTCAGCATGTCTTTAAAAAAATGAATGTTTTTTTAAGTAACCACAATGCATTATCACATCTAACAGAATTAACAATAATTCCTTAATGTCTAAAAACATTATTTATGTATTTTTACAGTTAATTTGACCCAGATCTAAAATAAGTCTGTTTACAGTCAGGTTTAGTTACCCTATTTTTTGGCAAGAGTACATCTTAGGTGGTGGTGTATCTTTCATATTGTGTTAAATGAGAAGGCACATAATGTTTGATTGTTGTACTTTTAGTGATGTTAAGATTGATTAGTGGTTCAGGTTGTGAGTACACTTACTTTTATTGTACACTTCCTGTCAGTCTTCCCAGTCAGATGCTAAAACCATTGACAACTGTTGCCTGAATCAGTTATTTTATTAAGAGTTGCAACATGGTCATTTTCTAGCCTCTGCATTTATTAACAAAAGTTAACTTATTCTCGTACACCGAAGCTGTTTGATTAACTTGTAATATGTTTCAAATCAGAAAAGCAGAATAAAGGGGATATAATTCTCAGTTTTCAGAGTAATGAATTGGTACCCTAGGAACTTCCAGTGGTGTTCAGTGAGTTTTATTTGTTTCTCTTTCAGGTATCATTATGGACTCATGACATTTTACATATTCGATATGTTTTAATAAATTGCAATCTTAGTTCATATCTCACCAGGAACCATCTTTGGCCATTGAGAGCCCCTATAGGCTGGCTTCTGTGTCCTTTTGCTACAACCCAACTCACCTTTGATACCTGCATTGTTTGTTTGTTTTATGCTCAAAAAGATGTTCTAGGTTAATCTTATATATTTCTTATTCCAGATCTGGAATCATCCATTTTTCTAAGGAGACTTAGTTTGTTTTATTGAAGAATGATACTTAGAAACGTAAGTTAGGTACAATGAATTACTGGGTTGTCATTTCTTTTAGGCTTTTTCAATCGACATAACCAGAAAATAGATATTTTTAAAAAGAAGGAAAAAAATCATGAGTTCACATCGATATTTCTAAATGAAACTTTAAGCATATAGACTTTTCTTTTGTAAGATCTTTTACTTTTAATGGAAAATTTTAAACATATACAAACATTAACAGAATAGTATAATGGATCACCAGCTTTAGCAATTATCAACTCATAGCCAAGATAAGGCATTTTACATAATTTTTTCATTTTATACTTATAATACTTTTCTGTTATTCTGAAAATCTTAGTTCCTTACAGTATTATCAGTTTATTAGCTTTAACTTATCCTATAATGTGTATGTAATTATTTTAAAATAACAATAAATTTTACTATTAACAATGCGTCTACTGAAGAAGTTTAATATTTCCATGTATCTTTTTGTCCTTAGGATATATTCTACGGAGGGTAAATGCAGTCAAAACATTGCCTAGTGAGTTGGTTGGAATAATTCTTTTTTCTGTGTAGTCATGTCACTAAGTCGATAAACAGTTGGAGTCAATTCTTTTGGTTTGTTTTTCATTTTTAGGGATTGTTTTTGCTTTTCTTTTTAATATATTTTGAGACATTTATATAGTATCAACATCAAAATTACATTACAAGATGCAGAAAAGTTTTACTTCCATCCTTTACCCTTCCACCTGTCCCCAACCTCCTCCTATAGGTAAATATTTTCTTAGATTTTTCTTGCACAATATTTATTTTTTATATGAGTCAGACCTTCTATACAGGTCCACGTGTTGAGGTAGGCACTCTGATATAAGAACCTTTTGTTAGCCTCTGTTTAGAATTCATCCCTCTTCCAGCTCATCCATTTCTTGCTTCATTTGATGTCCTCTTCCACAGAGCCTTGTTAGGAGCAAGAAAATGTTCCCCACTTAGGTTCTCTACTGAGTACCTCTCTTGATGCACACACTGTGAGTGGAAAACTCATACTTTAATTAATTCTGTATGTTTAATTGTACAGTTGACTATTACATATCTGCCTTTTCTGTATTTGTTGTGTCTATAAATCATAAGCCCTTCCTTAGTTATATCAATGCCCAGTGTACTGTGAGTTTTTCTCCCTTTCTTGTGCTTTGTCCTCATGACTCCATTCAACTTAATAGTTCATCACTTAGTACTTCATTACTCTGTATTATTCCCTTTTTCTTTAATGGGCTTATGTATTTTTGGGGGAGGGGGGACTTATATATTTTTTTTTAAATTTCAAGGTATTTGTAATTCCCTAGAGGTTATGACTCCTCCATTACTGTAAGAGATAAAAAGCAAATCTGCTAGGAAATATAGTGGTAGCTGAATTGAAGGGCATGTTTTATGTGGCTATTATGACCATTCTTGCCAACAATTAGTCATCAGTAGTGCCAATGTTAACATTTAAATCCAAGTTGAGCTAAATCCCAGAATTTAAAGTATAGGTGAGTTGAAAATATTTTAATTAATGTATGGAAAAGGAGGCATAGATATTGTTATTCAGATGATTAAAAAATCAAAACTTGGTCTTTGGTTCTAGAATATACTTTGAAGTCATACTCCAGAAAATACTTTAAGATAGTCAATACTTTGGGTGGTTGGCCTCAGTTTCTATTTGGTTTGGCTCCATTATAGGTGGCCCAAAATTTGGCTGGTAAGTAGGAGAGTTGGAAGCAAGGCTGCCTTGCAAAACCTAATAATGTTGACTTGAATTGCTGTTGTATGTTGTACATGTTTGCTTTTTTTTTTAACTTTTTTACTATATAGTATAACATATATACAAAGCAAAGAAATAAAAAAGCAATAGTTTTCAAAGCACTCATCAACAAGTAGATATAGGACAGATCCCAGAGTTTTGTTATGGGGTACCATACGATCCTTTCAGATTTTCCTTCTACTGGCTCCAAAATATAGGAGGCTAGAAGGCTTAAATATTTTTTTTTCACCACAATCGACTTTTTTTCTATTTTTTTGTGAAAAATAACATATATACAAAAAAGCAATAAATTTCAAAGCACAGCACCACAATTAGTTGTAGAATAGATTTCAGCATTTCACATGGGTTACAATTCCACAATTTTTGGTTTTTACTTCTAGCTGCTCTAAGATATTGGAGACTAAAAGAGATATCAATTTAATGATTCAGCATTCATATTCAGTTGTTAAATCTCATCTTCTCTGTATAACTCTACCATCACCTTTAATCTTTCTGTCCCTCTCTTTAGGGGTGTTTGGGCTATTGCCATTCTAACTTTTTCATGTTGGATGGGTCTGTCACTAATATGGGGTATGGAGATGGAACTATCTGATGTTCTCTAGGTTTCAGGACTTATCTGGTCCAAGGACCCATCTGGAGGTTGTAGGTTTCTGGAAACTTACACTAGTGCATGGAACCCTTGTGGAATCTTATATATTGCCCTAGGTGTTCTTTAGGATTGGCTGGAATGGTCCTGGTTGTGGTTTGGCAGGTTATGATAGGTAGCAATGTCCAACTGAATCTTGTGTAAGAGCAACCTCCAGAGTAGCCTCTTGACTCTACTTGAACTCTCTCTGCCACTGATACTTTATTAGTTACACTTCTTTTATCCCTTTTGGTCAGGATGGAATTGTTGATTCCACGGTGCCAGAGCTGGGTTCATCCCTGGGAGTCATTTCCCATGTCACCAGGGAGACTTTCACCCCTGGATGTCATGTCCCACGTAGAGAGAAGGACAATGATTTCACTTGCAGAATTGGGCTTAGAGAGAGTGAGGCCACATTTGAGCAACAAAAGATGTCCTCCAGAAGTAACTCTTAGGCATGCCAATAGATAGGCTAAGCTTCCCTACTACCTACATAAGCTTCACAAGAGTAAGCTTTGAGATCAAGGGCATGGCCTATTGATTTTGGTGTCCCTAAAGTTTAACACAGTATCAGGGGATTCCCCGATGGTAAAGTTTAATAGTTCCATATTTTTTCTCTTGTCCCTCAAGGGACTTTGCCAACATTTTTTGATTATCTGCTTAATGTACTCTAGGATGTATCCAGGCATTACATTAGGTTATATAGGATTATTCGCCATGTGCCTTTTGAGATAAGAAAGAAACTCTGACCGTGTTCGCCGTGTGCCTTTCCACTTGAGAGAAAAACCCTGAACTTCATTTGCCTTCTTGAATCAAGGTACCGCTCCCTGGATGCCTTAGATTAGACATTTCTACAGACTTGCTTTAATTGGGACATTTCCACGGCCTAAAAACTATTAACTTGCAATTTATTAAATTCCCCTTTTTAAAAGCCATTCTGTTTCTGGTATATTGCATTCCAGCAGCTACCAAACTAGAACAGATTTTTGTACCAGCAGTGGGGTGCTACTGCAGTTTGCAAACACCAAATATGTTGGAATGGCTTTTTAAATAGATAAAGGGAAGATTTTGGAGGAGTTGTGAGAAGCTTGATAGAAAAGGCCTAGAATGCTTTGAAGAGACTCTTGTCGAAGTGTGGAATCTAAAGACCCTTCTTATAAGGCCCTAGACAGAAATGAGGCACATAGCATTACAAACTGGAAGGAAGGTGAGCCTTGTTTTAAAATGGCAGATAATCTGGCAAAATTGACTAGTGGCTTTGGCTGGAAGGCAGACTTTAAAAGCCAAGAGCGTTAAAAGCCATGATATGTAGCAGAAGAGATTTCCAAATTAAATGTGGAAAGTGCAGCCTGGTTTCTCCTCACAGCTTATAGTGAAATGTGACAGGAAAGAGATAAGCTGAGAACTGAACTCTTGGGTACAAAGAAACCAGAAATTGATGTTCTGGAAAATTCTGGGCTTCCAGGAAGGGATATCGCAGAGAATAGTGCCCCATGTGAGGATATAACCAAATGTGGAAACAGTCAGCCATTTCAGAGAAAGCCAGGATCAGACATGGAGTTATCCAGGAAGGATTTTTGGAAACTCCTTATGTCTGATGGGCACGATCCGAGGCTACTGCATAGAAAGCCAACGAGAATGTTGCGGGATCTGTATAAAGAGAACCACTGCCAGTCAGGACTGAGAGGGACAGAGAAGGGACATATTGGAGGAAAAATAACTTCAGAGGCAAAACCATGGAGGCTGGGGTCTGAAGTCAAAAAGCCTCAGGCCAGGAGAGCGGACCCACCTAAGCACCTGGAGAGGATTAGTTTGCCCCGAAGGCAGAGGATGGGCCTTCCACCTCACTGCAGTGGAAGAGTCATGCCTCCTCAGGCCTTGGAGAGGGTGAAGAACATTCCTAGGGGTTTGGGGAGAGCCTGGCTGCCACCACACGGAGGGGTTGAGTGTGTGCCCTGGAGATGGCAGAGAGCCAGGGTGCAGCCCCAATACATGGAGAGGGTAGAGCCGAGAAAAAGGTGGTCTCCCCAATGTCCCCCAAAGTTGTATTCAGAGAGAGGCAGGCCTCTGCATAGGCCCTTGGAGAGGGTGGGAGTGCCACTTTCAGAAGCCCTGAAGATAAATGACTCTCAGACTTTGAAATCTAATGGACTTTGCCTTGCAGGTTTTCAAAACTGTATGGGTCCTGTGACCGCTATGTTCCTTCCTCTCTATGGAAATGTGTATATGAATCCTATGACTGCTCCTCATTTGTATGTTGGCAGTAAATAACTTGTTTGCGTTTCACAGGTCCGGAGACAGAGGAAAATTTTGCCTTAGGACTATCCATGCCTGTAGCTGACTATGAAACTTTGTACTGGTTTTAACCTTGTACTGCATTTGATTGTTACTGAAATGCTTTAAGGTTCTCTGATATTGTTATGGAATGTAAGTATTTTGTATTTGGGAAAAACATGTCTTATTTAAGGGTCAGAGGGTGGAATGTGCTGGTTTGAGAGGACTATGTACCCTAGAAAAGTCATATCCTAATCCTAATCCAATCTCGTGAGAGCAACCATTTCTCTTAAACCCTATTTAGTACTGTATGTTGGGAACTTGATTAGACATTCTCCATGGAGATGTGACTCATGCAAGAGTGAGTGTTAAACTGAATTAGGTGGAGATGTGTCTCCACCCATTCCAGGTGGGTCTTGATTGGTTTTACTGGAATCCTTTAAAAGAAAAAGCACTTTAGAAAAAGCTAGAGAACGAGAGAAAGCCATGAGATTCTGAGAGAGCAGAATGCTGCAGAACCATGAAGCAGAGAGACCACCAGCCTGCAATTTTTGGAGATGAAGAAGGAAAACACCTCCTGGGGAGCTGGAGAGGAAGCTAGCAGATGACGCCATGTTCACCATGTACCCTTCTAGCCAAGAGAGAAACCCTGACCGTGTTCATCATGTGCCTTTCCAGATGAGAAAGAAACTGACAATGTTCGCCATGTGCCTTTCCACTTGAGAGAAAAACCCTGAAAGTCATTGGCCTTCTTGAATCAAGGTATCTTTCCCTGGATGCCTTAGATTGGACATTTCTATAGACTTGCTTTAACTGGGACATTTCCATGGCCTAAAATCTGTTAACTTGCAACTTATTAAATTCACCTTTTTAAAAGCCATTCTTTTTCTGGTATATTGCGTTCCGGCAGCTAGTAAACCAGAACAAGGATTAAAGACCCTCAGTCTTATTCTGGGCTCCCTGTGTTTCAGTTGTTCAAATAGGTTCAGTTGTACAGATAGGTTGAATTAGATTATGCGCAACAGAAAATTTTGGTTCCACACCAAATAAACCATTCTTTTTTTGGTCTCAAAGAGTATGTGTGGTTTTAAAATACAGACATTGTCTTCCTTACCCCTGTGTTCTGAATTACTTTAACCCGAACCTGATCAGCTTTGTTCTCTAAATATCAGAAATATATATATATATAAATATAACAGCCTCTCAAAATCAAGAAATAATAATTACCACTCCAGAGTTAATATGTCTGCTCTAAAAGCTTACAATCTAGGCCCCTGTTTTCTTGTAAGCATTTTCTAAAGGAGACCATACCATTGTTGTTCTTTTATTTCTGGCTTATTTTGCCTCACCAAATGCCCCACATGTTCATTCACATAGTTGCTAGCCTCACGACTTCATTCCTTTTTTGTAGCAGCACACCATTCATTCATAAGTATACACCATCTTTTGCCAATCTACTTTTCAGTCAGCACATCATTCAGCCACCTGCATTCATCAGGGATCATGTATAATGCTCAAAGACCACAGTCCATCCACACTCTTAATTTTAGATAATTTCATTGTTCCTAAGAGAAACAAAAGCAATAAACAAATCCTCATCAAAAAGGAAATCTAAACCTCCTCTTAACTCTTGTCCCTGCCCCCATTATTTACCTCTGCTGTTACTATGGTAGTGCTGATGTTTTCCTTTAAAACATAGCCCATGGCATGCAATAGTACTTTTCCCTCTGTACCCTGGACTTAAAACTCTCTGTACATGAATCATAAACTTGAAATAGTTCTTTCAAGAACGAATTTATATTTTTAGTGTTAATCAGTGGGACACGTAGGTCTATACAACCCCTTTCTATCTTGTTCATCTTCAATATGGTAATATTACTTACAGACCTACTAGAGAACCGCCTTCATTTCTATCTGTTCCCTTACATTGGAGTTCAACCTCATTAGCTAACCATTCACCAATCTCTAGCCTCTATGTATTTCTAAGTCCCCTATGTTTTCTATTATAAGCCTCTGATTTTACCTTTATGCTGGTCATAAAAGTGGAGTTATACAGTATCTATCCTTTTGTGTCTGGCTTATTTCACTCAGCATTATGTCCTCAAGGCTCATCCATGTTGTCATGTGCTTCAGGACGTCATTCCGTCTTACTGCTGTATAATATTCCAAAGTATGTACATACCACATTTTGTTAATCCACTAATCTGTTGATGGGCATTTGTTTTATTTCCATCTTTTGGTGACTGTGAATAATTCTGTCATGAACATCAGTATGCAAATGCCTGTTTGTGCGATTGCTTTCAGCTCTTCTGGGCATATACCAACTAGTGCTATTGCTGGGTCATAGGGCAACTCAATATTTAATTTCCTAAGGAACCGCCAAACAGCCTTCCATAGAGGCTGTACCATTATACATTTCCACCAGCAGTGCATAAGTGTCCCAATTTCTCCACATCCTCTCCAACATTTATAGTTTCCTGTTTGTTTGATAACAGCCATTGTTATAGGTGTGAGGAAGTATCTCATTGTAGTCGTGATTTGCTTTTCCCTTATAGCCAATGAAAGTGAACGTCCCATCATGTGCTTTTGAGCCATCTGTATTTGCTCTTCAGAAAAATGCCTATTCATATCTTTAGCCCATTTATATTTGGGTTGATTGTTCCTTTGTTGTTGAGTTATATAATTTCTTTGTGTATAGAGGATATCAAACCTTTGTCTGATATGTGATTTCTACATATTTTCTTCCATTAAATTGGCTGCCCCTTCACCTTTTTGGTAAAGTCTTTTGAGGTACAGAAGCATTTGATTTTGAGGAGTTCCCATTTATCTATTTTTCCTTTTGTTGCTTGTGCTTTGGGTATAAAGTTTAGGAAGCTACCTCCTATTACTAGGTCTGGAAGCTTTTCTTCTAGAAGGTTTATGGTGCTAATTCGTATATTTAGGTGTTTGATCCACTTTGAGTTAATTTTTGTATAGGGTGTAAGAGAGGGGTCCTCTTTTATTCTTTCGGCTATTGATATCCAGTTCTTCCATGCCTATTTATTGAAAAGACTATCTTGTTCCAGTTCAGAGGATTTGGCAGCCTTGTCAAAAATCAGTTGACCATAGATTTGGTGGTCTATTTCTGCATTTGATTTTATTCCTTTGGTCAGTGCTTCTATCTTTGTGCCAGTACCATGCTGTTTTGCTTTGTAATAGGTATTAAAGTCAGGGAGTGTTAATCCTCCCATTTCATTCTTCTTTTTAGGATGCTTTTAGCTATTCGGGGAGCTTTTCCAAGTCTTCAAAGTAGGTTGCTGGAATTTTGATTGGTACTGTGTTGAATCTGTAGCTCAATTTGGGTAGAACTGACATCTTAACTATATTTAGCCTTCCTATCCATGAGCAGGGAATGTCTTTCCACATATTTAGAGCCTCTTTGATTTCTTTTAGCAATGTTATGTAGTTTCCTGTGTACAAGTCCTATACGTCCCTAGTTAAGTTCATTCCTAAGTACTTGATTTTTTTAGTTGCTATTTTGAATGGAATTTTTTCCTTAACTGACCCCTCAGCTATTCCATTTCTTGTGTGTTGAAACATTACTGATTTTTGCACATTAATATTATATCCCACCACCTTGCTGAATTTGTTTATTAGCTCAAGTAACTTTGTTGTAGATTTCTTGGGATCTTCCAAGTATAGTATCACATCATCCACACATAATGAAAGTTTTACTTCTTCCCTTCCAATTTGGATGCCTTTTTTTCTTTTTCCTGCCTGATTGTTCTAGTTACAACTCTTAGCACAATGTTGAATAATAATGGTGACAGTGGGCATCCATGTTTTGTTCCTGATCTTAGGGGGAAACCTTTCAGTCTCTCTCCATTGAGTATGATTCTGGCTATTGGTTTTTCATATATTCCCTTTATCATATTGCAGTAGTTACCTTTAATTCCTATCTTTTGGAATGTTTTTTATCAGAAAAGGATGTTGAATTTTGTCGAATGCTTTTTCAGCATCAGTCAAGATGATCATGTGATTTTTCCCTTTTGATTTGTTAATGTGCTGTACTACATTAATTGATTTTCTTGTATTGAACCATCCTTACATTCCTGGTATAAACCCCACTTGATCATGGTGCATAATTCTTTTAATGTATTGTTGGATTTGATTTGCTAATATTTTGTTGAGAATTTTTGCATCTGATGTTCCCAGAGCTGAAAAATGTGATTGGGGGCTGTGCATATGCATGGGTCTAGGAGAGCCATAAACTGATGTTCCCAGAGGTGAGGGGTGTGACTGGAGACTGAGCACATGCATGGGTCTAGGGTGCCATAAACTGATGCGTAGAGCTCAAGGTGGGGTGGGATGAGGTTTTGCGTCACTGTGGGCGGGGCGGGGGGCAAATGTAGCCTGGATATGGAAGTATGCGCCCACAGCATCTATGTGCTGGTGACAGCCTGTAGGGAGCAGGGAGGGGAAGGTAGTGCTCAGGAGGGGTACAGGAGAAGTGGGTTGGGCTGAACTTGAGGTGGGGGTGTGGGGCAGGTATGTGTGCTTGGGTTTGGTGGGGCAGGGCACTTGGAGCATGGAGAGTGGGGGCAGGTGACAGGTTCAGGTGCGTGGGGTTTGGGATGACGCGCGGTTCATGGGGCTCCACTGGTGAGGGTAGTGTGGTCAAAGAACACGGCTTGGCTTACTTCCTAGTCCCCATCTCCCTTTCCATGCACTTGTATGTGCTCTGCGCTTCTGTGTTAGGCTCCAGTCCTCTGCCTCTCAGTTCCTCAGTCTGTGCAACCAGGGCTGCCCCATGTGGTGCAGAAGGCTTTCCCAGGTCAGTTGCACTCCTGAATTGTTGTCTCAGTCACCCTCCTGTCCCTTCTCTAACTTTTCCTTGGAGCAGGGCTGAACTCGATCTACTGTATTTGGCTATCTTCCAGGAATTCCACGTGTTTGCTATTTTATCAGCTTTTTTTTTCCTGCAAATTTGGTGTAGTTTTTATAGAATAATAAAAATCAGACTATCTGCATACAATACTTTAACAATGTAACACTAGTCCTATAATAACATTGAAGCTATTCTTCATGTGATGGGACTGTTTTAATTTATTCTATGATTAGTGCAGGAAGCAGCAGCTGAGGTGGTATGTCCCATCTGTCTACTTCCCATCTCTTCCTTTTCTCTTACCCTCAAAGAAAATGCTGGACATTCTTCAAGGAAGAGTAAAAAGGTTAATTCTAGAATATATTTGTATTAATGTTAAAAAAGTACTTCTTGGCTTTGGTTATAGGTCCTGTTATTGCCTTGGAGTTTAATGGCGATGGTGCTGTAGAAGGATGTCATCTCATTGTAAATGAGATATTCAATGGAACCAAGGTACAAGATTGTATTGACTATTTATATTTATATATTTATATTTCAATCAAACATTTTTACTGTACTTCCTTTTCCTTACAATCAAATAGTACTTTTATCCCTGATGTTGCTTGAAATTAAAAAAAAAAAAAAAAAAAAACAAAACAGCAGATCACAATTTTTAGAAAAATAATAAATAACTGAGAATGATGCATTAGTTTATCCTTGCAAAACTAAAACTTTGTTTAAAATAATTAAAAATAAGAATCTACTTATTTTAACATTCAATAGTGCTGACACTTTTTTTTAATATGCTGTATTAAATGTCACATTAAATGTATTAAATGTCACATTTCAGTCTTTCCCATGTGAATATCCCATTATCACAGCACTATTTGTTGAATTTTTTTTTTGAGTGCATGGGCCTGGAGTCAAACTTGGGTCTCCCGCATGGCAGGCGAGAATTCTACCACTGAACTACCTATCCACCCCAATAGAACATACATTTTTAAAGTAAAAAGTATAAATCTGATCAAATGTCTTTTCAAGCCCTTATATTTTATAGAATAGTGGTATGTTGAAAATATTGACAATATTGTATTTCAAGGATTATATGCTTTAGGTAGCTGATCCTGTTATGCAATGTTTATTTTATAATGCTTCACAAAATCTTTTAACATGATGTAGGTATAGAAGTCATTATTACTTCTATGTAGTTTCTAGGTATGTTCATGAGGTTGCTGTGTCTAAGGATTTCAGATTTCAATGACAATATAACATAAAAATCAAACATCAAAAAACGATTAAATGAGCAAATATATCTCATTAATGTCATCAATAAATATTTGAGGGGAAATTTTGGTTTTGTCCTGTAATTTGGCTTATGAGTCCTTGAATTTACATAATTTAAAGTGCTTCATCTTCTGTCTTAAATTATCCTCACAACAATAATGAGGGAGAGGACAGATATAATTAGATTGAATAGAAGAGGAAACAGAGGTAAAATGGTTGTAAAATTTGGAGTTTATAGAGGTGAATGATTTAGAGATTATCTAATCCAACTTTCTCATATTACAGATGTGACAACAGCCCAGAGAGGTTTATTGGTGATAAAGCTAGAATAGAACCCAGTTTGCTTCGAATTCTTGGCTAACATTTATAAAAATTATTTTTGAAGGGTTCTGTTGAGTAGTGTTTTATTTATTTGATGTTTAGAAAATGGTTTATTTAAAATTAATAATATATCTTTTGCAGCTTTCAAAAAGATGTTCTCTTCAGGTTTTGCTCCTCAGCCTATTGAGATTATTACTAGAAAATAGAAGAAACTAAGAATTCTTTAAACCTTATTATTTAATAGCTTTTATACTATTGACTGGATGGTACATTAAAAACACACATACAGTAAAACTCCTAGTGTAATAAAATACAACTGGAGTATGATAAAAAAGCAAAGACCTTAATTATATCATAAGTGCCTTTAAAACAGCTTACTTTACATTATATCTATTAAAACTATATTTCATGGGCTTTACAAAAAGTCTGGAAATTAAATATTATAAATGAGCATGTACTTGAATTTCTTTTCTTAAGTAGTGAACTTGTGACCTTGTTCTGTGAAGAACATGGTCTTTGGCATTTTGAGATTGCTAGGACTTATTTTATTTATTTTTTTTTATATTTAAAATAGATGTTTGTATCAGAAAGCAAGGACACTGCTTCTGGAGATGTAGACAGCTTCTACAATTTTGCTGATATACAGATGGGAGTGTGAAGTGTAATGTGGAACCAAGAACTTGGTATTAAGCCCTTTTCAGCTTGTGTATATAAAGTTTGATAATGTACTTTTATGTATCAGCATTGGCTTTCACTAATGCTAAGATTTTTTAAGTTTATTTTTTACCAAATTGTTGAGTACTACATCATTTAATTCAGGTACAAAAGTAGCTCATTTTAAATTAAGTAGTTTTAAGTAACTTAAAAATATTTAACCTAGTTCTCCAACATGCTTATAGTTTTGTTTCTTCGCAGATGGCACAGTTATTAGAAAATAGAAGTGGCTAACAGTTCATAATTTTTTTCCTAATGAAATGTTATTTCAAATTTGCTATAATTTAAACTTTCATCAGTGCTTCATGGTATTTGTTTGAGAATACATTCCATTACTTATTTTGTTATCTTTTTTAATGTAGAGGGTTTTTTTTTACTAGTTCATCAATTAGAATGAAACTATATACACATCCAGTTAAATAGTTGCTTCCTAATTACATGATATGGCAAATGTAATTTTATACCTGGAGTTGGCATAATACTTTGTAAACTGAATTTTCTTAGAGAAGCATTTGATAACTAGCTTTGCAAGTAACTCTATTATCTGATGTTGGTATAGCCATTTAAAACTACTTTGTGATTAGTATCATTTGAATAAATTCCATACCTTTTAGTTTTTGAACACAACTGCTGGCTGATTCTTCTGCTTCCTGGTATGAAAGATATATGTAGAACACTAAAACTATAGAAGCCCAATAACCTCCAATTTTTAAAAAGTTGATTACTGTTTTATTAGCTCTTTGTGGGCTATCAGGAGAATTAGAACAGAACCTTGTGGCAGATAAGAGTATCTCTTCAGGTAAGAGATACGTAGGCATGGTGATAAACAATGCAAGTTATAAAAAAGCTAAATAATTGTGATTTTCATTAGATATACAACTCATATAAAATAATGTTGAAGAACAATAAAATTATTTTGGTTGTTTTAAAGCATTATTTTCCACATCTACCTGATCACAATAATTTTGGAGGGGCAAGGAAGGCTACTTGTTATAAATACACATTATTGGGCCCAGTCCCCAGATGTACAGAATCAGTTTCGAGGGGAAATACTGTTTTAAGAGGTAAACTGTAATCTAAAGCAATCAGTTCAAAGGGTGTTGATAGGTTGATCTTGTGATAAGGAACTGAACTTCTTGTGATAAGGGACTGAACCTGTTATCTACATTGCATAGAGCAGCTAATAGGAAATCAGCTTTCATAGGTGTCTTTTTTAAAGGAACCTTAAGTTGCTAAAATAAGGTTCAGAATAGCCACTTGTAAAAATTCCTCTCTTTTTTTGTTGCTAAAAATGTATTTTCATGTTTAAATTAAAATTTGTTAGTTATTCTGAGATAAATTTATAACTGCTATGTTGAATTGCATATTGATATTCAGAAATAACACATAAAAAACTTTTTCACTTTAAATTAGTAATGTTGACTATGCACCTGTGCTTTGTGTGTGTTAAACATTAGCATTTCATCACTTCAGTTCTTTTATAAGATCATTCTATACTACAAAATCAATCTGTCTTTTAAATCAAATGATCCCATAAGGTACAAGTAAAAATTGGTAATGGGTTTAATATAATTTTGATCATAATTTACAAATGATCTTTGCAAATAGTGACCAGAGAGCATTAATTTTTCCCTTAGTTAAGGAAATTAAACATATTTCCAAAAGTCATGATTACATTATGAAACATCATTATTCACATTTAAAATAAACACAATACAGTTTTTGTTTTGCAAAAATATAATGTAATGCAAAGCTGGAAATCAAGTTGAGTTCTTTTATTTTATTATGGTATTTTAGCAAACCTCAGGAATGTAACATTTTAAAATTTAGTATCTATTCACCAAAGGCTAAAATTTTATAAGCTTCATTGCATAAGAGCTTCTGCTCAAGTTTAATTTGTCTTTAAGGACAGTAATTTGGCTTGAATGTTTGAAAGGAATTTTAAAAAATAATTAGTAAAAAATATATAAAAATAAAAAATAATTAGTGCTGTGGTAGTTTCTATAATTGTAAATGTTGATAGTATTGTGAATATTCTACCCTTTGTGAGTTGCTTTTGAATTCATGAAAAATTATTAGAAATGAAAAATTTCTAATTGTCTTAAGTTATACATATTTAAACTGTATGTTAGCTTATTTCTCTTGTGTTAGTACTGTTGCTTTTGTTTGTGTTTATATCTTTCATGTGTAGTTTATCTAGTGTTTATAAAATGTGATTTGTAATAAATGTTAAAATGAAAATGGTTTAATAGTAATTTTTGTAGAGCACTTCTATAGCATACATTTACTCATACATATGCCAAACTTTGATCATGACACAAATTTTTTATGTTAAATTAAAATAGTCTAACCTGGGACTCAGTGTTAGAGCTCTGAAACTGAAAGTCGGTATTGCCCCATACCTGTTTAAAAAAGTTGAAAAAGTGATCAGATTTCAACTAAATATATGAATGGAGCTGATCTGTATAGGACTAAGGTAAGTCCGAATAGAGGGTAAAGGAAGATATGGCCTATATTTTAAAACTCCAATTTCTGTGTGAGACCAAAGGAAGAGATGTCTATTTGGTACAGAATTTATATTTTTGATAGTATGCTATCTAATTTAACTTGTATGATCAGTTTATTTGAACACCATAATTACACAGAATCTTGAATAGGGAGTGAGATCTTGTTAGTTTGTACAAGTTAGTGTGATGCCCCAATACATCCCAGAGTAATTTGGGCAGAGAATAAAAAGGTATTTACAAAGTCCCCTTGGGGGACTAGGGAGAAAGGAGGAAATACTGAACTTCTCCATCTGGGAAATTCCTGATATTCTACTAAGAATTTGGGGACAATCGATTTAATAGGCCAAGCCCTCTATCTTGGGGCTCACCCTTATGAAACTTATTCTCTCAAAGGATAGGTTAAGCCTACTTAAAATTATACCTAAGAATCACCCCCAGAGAACCTCTTTTGTTGCTCTGATGTGGCCTTTCTCTCAAAGCCAACTCAGCACGTGAACTTACTGGCCTACCCCCTATATGGGACATGACTCCCAGGGATATAAATCTCCCTGGCAATGTGGGACATGACTCCCGGGTATGAGCTGGGATCCAGCATCATGGGATTGAGAAAGTCTTCTCAAAGGAAGAGAGAAATGAGACAAAATTAAGTTTTGGTGGCTGAGAGATTTCAAATAGAGTCTAGAGGTTATTCTGGAGGTTATTCTTATGCATTAAAGATATCCCGTTTTAGTTTTTAGTGTATTAGAATACCCAGGAGGAAATACCTGAAACTGTTGAACTGTATTCCAGTAGCCTTGATTCTTAAAGGTGGTTATATAACTATAGAGCTTTTACAGTGTGCCATGTGATTGTGAAAACCTCGTGGCTGATGCTCCCTTTATCCAGGGTATGGACAGATAAGTAAACAAATAAGGACAAAAAATAAATAAATAATGGGGGGATAAGGGATTTAAAAAATTGGGTAGATTACAATACTAGTGGTCAATGAGAGGGAGGGTTAAGGGATATGGGGTGTATGGGATTCTTCTTTTTTCTTTTTATTTCTTTTTCTATAGTGATGCAGATGTTCTAAAAATGATGATGGTGATGAATACCCAACTATGTGATTATATTATGAGCCATTAATTGTATACTTTGGATGAACTGTATGGTACATGAAGATTTCTCAATAAAAATATTTCATTAAAAAAGAAGTAAAAATAAGCAAAGAATGAAAAAAAATAGAATGACTTAGTCTGTGTCTTATGTTAATGAGAAATGAGCTATATGCCATGTGTGTGCGTGTGTGTATACAGAGCACTCTGGAGAAATGCAAAGGAAGTAGAAAACTTAATTAATCTTAAGTAATTTCCAATAAAATGCTTCCTTTGCTAAAAGATACATTTTATTATGACTGAATATATATTACAATTAGGCATCTTTCTCTTCTATATTTAAGAAAATAATGAATTGTTTCCTTTATACTTTCTTTAGGGTTTATACAAATGGATCTTATTTTTAATAAATACCAAACTTACCAGTCTTTTGTACCCAATTTCTCCCTCTCCTAGCTCATAAATCAGAACTAAAACTGCAGATTAGTTTTGTTTGTGCTTCTTTTTTCTTAAGCTTTTATTTATTTATTTATTTATTTATTTATTTATTTGTTTGTTTGTTTGTTTGTTTGTTTATTTATTTATTTATTTATTTATTTATTTTACATGGGCAGGCACCGAAAATCAAATCCGGGTCTCTGGCATGGGAGGCGAGAATTCTGCTGCTGAGCCACCATTGCACCGCACTTAAGCTTTTATTTTGAAATAATTTCAATCGTAGAGGACAGCTGCAAAAATAATATGAAACCCATACACAGAACTCTAACACACCCTCCCCTTACCAGATACCCAGATCTACCAATTTTAATATTTTGCCACATTTGCCATATCTATCTATCTGTCCGTCTAATCTATTTATCTATCTATCTATCTATCTATCTATCTTCTAAACAATTGAGAGCAGGTTGTATACATTATGCTTCTTGAACACATAATAATTCCATGTACTTCCAAGAATATCCACCTTGAGTGCAGTTATCAAATTCAAGAAATTTAACACTGATATAAGGCTTACTGTCTGTATTCTATTTATATGTCTCAATAATGTTCTTTGGGGCCTTTTCACCTTCCTTGCTACTTCCCAGCCAGGATCATGTGTTGCAATGAATTGTCATTGTCTCTTTGGTTGCTCTTTTTTTTTTTTAAATCATGGAAACGTGCATTATAAACTTTACCATCTCATTCATTCCCAAGCATACCATTCAGTGGGATTAATCACATTCACATTGTTGTGTTACCCTAGCCACCTTCCATTACCAGAACTTTCCCATCACCCCAAAAATAAACCATACATGATTGGCTTTTTTTTTTTTTGTATACTGTATGGCGGGGTCACATTTCATTCTTTTTCCATGTGAGTATCCCATTATTGCAGCACCATTTTGTTGCAATTTTTTTGTTTGTTTGCTTGTTTGTGTTTTTGGGTTGGAAGTGCATGGGCCAGAAATCGAACCTGGGTCAAGTCTCCTTCATGGCAGATGAGAATTCTACCACTGAACTACCCTCGCACCCCCCACGAC